>CM062822.1:11594791-11657982 GCA_031772345.1 Himalopsyche anomala | reverse complement strand
CATAACCCTCAGTTTTTCCAAAACAGCTTTTTCTCGATCATAATAAAGTATACAACTTGACACACGTTCTATCAAAAGATAGATGCTGAAAATGCCGAATTAGTATCTAAATTTCACTTTTAAGTTTTAAAAAAGAAAGGATTGTGAAAATTGCAACCAGGAAAAAGGACCTAAAAAAGGATTTTCTTGAACAATTTATTAAATTAATATTAGGCTAAGTCAATAAAAACAGTTTATCAGTCACCGTGAACTTCAGGGTTGTGTATATTTCATAATTTGCTTTTAGTCTAAAATCATCAAAAAACGTTTTTTGTGTCTCATGTAAAATTTGATACGAGTGGGTTACGTCCTTTTTCCTTTACACAGTCGATATGTATAATACATTTGAAATTCCAGTTAACTTAAACGGCTCATATTAAGTAATTTCACACAGAAACAAATATTTTCAATACGATTCAAAAGAGAACAGATAGTGTTTTTATTGTTTTCAAATATATTTTTCGAATTCGGAAATCAGAAAGTATAATAATAATTTCACAAAAATCTCACCACGAAACAAATATAATCATTTTTTATTATTACAAAAACCTTTATTTTCATAAAGCTTTTTTTATTTCATTTTTTCTTGAAAGCTTCAAACAAATTTTATTGTAAATAAACAGTAATATAATATCATTTTGTACCCAACGACATCTAGCAAAAGTAATACTGTATTTAATTTGTAAGATTCATTATAATTATAATTTTAGCGTTTAATTAACTGACCATCGTCATATAATGAACATATATTTTCATTGCCTGGAATTTATACTGTATAGGTTGGATGTACCTGCCGAAGCATCGATAATAAAGATAACTTATTTTTTTTGTCGTAATTATTAAGGACATCTGGTTAATAATACGGTATTTTGACATGTTGAGTTCCTAATAATCTAGTTAAAATGTTAAACCGATTAGCTCCTGTTTTAAAAAAGATAAGCAACCGTTCTACAATTTTCAAAATTCCCGTTTTACTATTTAAGTTCGTTACAAATATTTTGCACTTCTGACACGGTAACACGCCCGAGTAACGGATAAACTTAAGATTTTAATCTTGAATAATGTATTATATTTATTATCTTTTTGACATTTTCGCTGCCAATGTGGAGAGCATTGTGAAATCTATTGGAGTATCTTAACAGACTTTGTTTTAACGATAATTGTCTGGAAATCAACCGCTTAAACTCACTTTTCGGTAAGACAGTAAGAAAAAAAGGATGCTTTTAAGAAACAAATTGTTTGCTAATCGTTTTTACTACATTGTATTCGTTGACTCGGATCGGATAGGTTACGGGTGGCAAGATCAGCGAGGTATGAAAACATTATCTAAATATCAATGTTTATGGATACAAAATTTAAAAAATCTGCAACAACGTCAAGACGACAGACTAACAACAGTAACATCGTTAACCATTCGTACTAATACGATTGATAGGTGAAAAAATAAACCGTTGTTAAATGGACACTTAGAGTATTTTTTAAATTGTATTAAATTTCGTATTTTATACATATGTACATAATACACACACTAAGTTGTTTGTCATACAGCCAAACGACCATTTTCTATGAATAGAAATTGAATTAAAGAATAACATAATCAATGAATGAAAGCGGTAAGAACTGAAAATTCCTTTGATCGGAGTTTATTCATTTGTGTTTTCAATAAAAACATAAAAAACCGTTTTCTACATGTGTCAAATTTACAAAAAGAAACACTAAATGTGAGCGATGAATATTTAATAAAATAAATATATAACTAGATTTCACAAAAACAATTTCTTAAACTGTGTTTGATTTTAGATTATTGTTGTCTTCTTACGACATCAGCTAAGTATGTTAATAACCGCCTGCGTTGTCGAGTGGTCATCGTCGTTGGCTTCGGTTGAGGTGGTCACGGGTTCAAATCCCAGTACGGACAGTTCTATAAATTGATTTTTCAATCGATGTTATGAATTTCTTTTCGAGGGCATGGATACATGTGATGTTTTGAATTAAATCATATCTAAAACGAAGCGTAGTGAGAGCAATTATCTAATCATTATCTCTGTCCTAGTCCTATCTCTCTATTCCTTCTCACTTTGAAGAGAGCTAGAGCAACTGAGGAACAAGCAGTTCTAGTAGAAACACTTCTGTTGAGCTAAACTTCACTATAAGTTCATATGCTCCACACTGAGAGCGGACATGGTTAAAAAAATGGTCTTCTTACCCAAACCAAACATAAGTAATGTTTTTTATTGCTTATTTTACGATTTTCAAGTATGTATTATCGAAATAGCATTTTAATCTATCTCGTATGCAAATGTCACTTCGTTGAGCAAAATCATTCCTGATCGTTCTCATTTTCTTATACTTATTTATTATATATTAAGTGTTAATTTTTAATCAAGGATGGTTGACTGTTCACACAATAAAATGATTGAAAAATATTCATTTGTAATATTAAAATAAGTAATTTATGTATTTGTGTAATTCTATTTAAACATTTTATTAAACGGGATGTGACAATCAATGTTTTGAGAATTCTATAATATATCTAATGATAAAAATATAATTGATTACTGTTTATTGTTTATTGTTGTAAAAATGAAAAAGACAATACATGCTATTACAACTGACGTCAATGCGTGATGTATTGGATCAATATTATAATAAATACAGAAAATTTATATCATAAATAACGTATCAAAATAGAAGATAAAATAGCGAAAAAATCTTTTAGCTTCAAATAAGGAAAGGAAATCTAAAAAGCAATATACAACGCTTGTTGCTGAAAATTTCCACCTCATTGGTCGGTCGCACAGCTCTTGCAACTGGTGACTCACATGACCGACAATTATGGTATCGTATTGATAAATATAAGTACTTACTGGCAAGTGTAGAATGGATGTTTTACTTTTTGTACTGCAACAGTTTATTTGTGAAAGTAAACTGTTCCTAGACCCCAGTGTCAAAAAACTGTAACATATATTTTTTGTCTTTCAGTGTATTTAGTAATATATTTTTTTTGAATGAGTATTCATGATTAAAAGAGAACTGAACTTTCAATCTTCGCTCACTTCCCGTAAATCTCGTAACATAAACAGTGAAACGTGAGAAATAAAGGCGGCACATGTCAAAGACGTGAAAAAAGTTTGTAATACGGGAAGCTTTTGATGAAAATACAACGGTTTGTAAAGTAAGTCTTCTGTATTATTTTTTGAGCTTTTCAAAATATAATAAGCTTTTCAGTTAATTTTAAATAATGGGACTGCTATGAAAACAAGCAATCTGCTTAACTCATCTTTATGTACCAAATAAAATCAAGAAAAAGATTTTAGTAAATTTACAATAAATGAATCGAAATATTCGTTTATTTTATTTTTACAGATTTGCGTAAATTTCGGGTATATGGCTCAGTGGTCAAAGTCGTTGGCTTTCATGCCAGACCTCACGGATTTGAGTCCCAATTACGAACAGCATTTTTCAATCGATTTTTCGTTTTCTAGGCTGCCCCATCCTTTCAATCCCTACTACTCTCTTCGAAAAAGAAAGTTTGAATGACTGAATAACAAATAGTTCTCGTAGAAAAAATTCTGTTGAGATGCCTCCATTAGGATGTCATAAGCTCTACACTGGGGGCATGCATGGATAAAAAAAATCTGACCAATGAGAAAACTCTTTAATTGTATCTTGTACCAGTCAATCGCATAACTTTTATAAATATATTTTTATTAATATAAACTATTTCCCCTAACAAGGTATCGCATGCGGAATCCTAATATTTTGGAGAACTGTTAATAAATCAGTCGCTCAACCTGTGTTTTCAGATGGGGTACAGAGAAAAGAATAGCGTTGGAATTAATTAACAAGATAAGATACAATTTAAGGTTTCGACTGAAGGTGCTTGGTGGAATTTCAATATTAAATTTGAATCGTTCAAATTATGGACACTCCCACAGATTTTGTCTAAGATACGCTTTATGCGTACCTCCTAGAACGTTACAACGCAGCTACTAGATCTAAATGTAATAATAAGTTTCAAAGTTTGTAGGTCTGAGGTAAGAGTTTCATTCCACTCAGACAATCACATATTTTTTAATCCATATTAGCTCTCAATGTGGAGCATATGGCCTACTAAAATAACTGCTTTTTACTCAGTTGCTCACTCTTTCTCTTTTTAAGAGAGTAAATATAGAAAAGAATACGGCTAGGACATGGATAGTGGTTAGCTTATTACTCTCGTTACGCCACAGTATTGTAGAATTGGAAGGGTGGAACCAGCGGTGGGCTGCCAATACGTTAACAAGGGGATCGCTTAATCTCAAAGCAATTTTCGATGTTCTTGGGAAGAATTGACTATTTGTATCACTCCTATGCAAGTATATGCAATACTTAAATAAGTAATCGATTGCTTATTTAATACACTTATAACATGTAACAATATGCATTTTACCCTAAAATTATCAATCTAAATGACTAAAAATGAACTACTGTGTATACTGAAGCTGTCGTTGATAACATATAAATCAGGGATTACAGTTATACACTAATTTGATCTGAGAATATTGCTTTCTCTAAAGTTAACAAGGGGCTCGCCGGCCTTAGTCAAATTTAACAAGGGGCTCGCGCGAGCCCCTCCGAGCCCCCTCCAGCCCACTCCTGGGTGGAACACAATTTTAAAACATCAAAAACTTCCGTGCATTGAAAAAGATATGTTAGTATTGGGACTTAAAGCCGTGAGATCCGTATCGGAAACAAACGATGTTGACCACTACACAGCACCACGGATCCGACAAACATTAATAATACATTATGTAAATTCCATGACAACTTCTCTTAGGAAGGATCACTCTTCGCAGTAGGACAGTCATTGTTTATTGGTCGTATATCCAGTGATCATTGTCACCTTGTCAGATGCTTGAATATTTTAATACTAAAGCTTTGTGGTTCGGAGTTAGTATCCGGTCTTTATACTATTAATAGAATAGAACAGACAACAGTTTTTTCATCATCTTAGACTTTTTTATTTTTATTTTGAACCGACGTCATTTTGTCTTCTCGGTTTCATTTCGTTTCCGCGGTAGAAATTCACCACCATTCTTAAATTTCATCTCTACATTAGAGTATTTGCGTATCTTATTACGTTTCTCTATATCGATTGATCTATTGTGATATTTTAGACATGCTTGTCAAAACTATACCTGCTCGATTGTGTTACGATTTAAAAATGTGAGAATTCTCATTTTGTGTAAAGTAAAAAAAGCGTAAGCTGTCTTTTGTATTGCTTCGCTTAATTCTACGTACATACAATTTATTTGTTAAATAAATGTATTATTCTTATTGATATGATCATGAACAGGTGACTAGATTACTAATATATATTAAAATAACTTAAAACGTATCTATTTTGTGCTTTCATTTATTTCAGATGAAGATGATTTTATATATTAAATATAAATATTTTTGTACATAAATGATTTATTATATTGATCAAACAAAGAGCTGATTAGATTATTTTTGTTTCATCCATGTTCGTGCTCATACAATAACGCTATATTTATAATTTAATAATCGATGTCCTGTAATTATTTTTCACTGCTAAATTTCACAAAAAAATCACTATTTACATATCGACTGTGGAAAGGAAAAAGGACGTAACCCACACATACTAAATTTTACAGAAGGCGCAAAAAACCTATTATGATGATTTTGGGCCATAAGCAGATTATATAATATACACATACTTGAAATGAACGAACACTTGTAAACTGGTGTTTAATTGGCATAATCTAATAATAATTTAATAAATTGTTTAATAATGACCTTTTTTAAGTCTATTTTACTGTTTGCAATTTTGACAGGTCCAACTTAAAAGTTAAATTTAGATACTAATTCGACATTTGCAGCTTACATCCTTTTGATAGAACGTGTATTAGTTGTATTAATTGTGATTATCGAAAAAAAGCAGTTTTGAAAAAACTGTGGGTTACGTCTTTTTTCCTTTCCACTGTTATGTATACACAACCTATATATACCTATATGCTATGTTAAATTATCTTTGATAACTTGTAATATAAAACCTTTCAACCAAACTCGATATCCTTCTCTCCAAATCTCACCCAGTTAAAATCGAAAGTTCAAATTGAAAGGCCGACGGCTCAGTAAAGACGCCTCGATACTCATATCGTATTATTAGATTCATAAGATTAAGTGATTTATTTAAAGTGTAAATTATATATGGAATAAAGTTGAACCAACATTGAATAAGTGTTTTAGTAAAAATATATCCATAACACCACAGTCAATATAATTATTTGAGTTGCTGTTCCAGACAAAATAGATCGTCGAACAAACTCAAATATTCACCTGGGATGATTTGAACTAGTATTGTTAATTCAACGTCAGATAGCTTACGAAAATTTCTGTCACGCATGATTCCATGTATTTCAATTGCGGTTTTGGCAAATCAAACTGTCTCACGGATATCGAAAATTGTTGGCGGCTTCTGAAATGCACGCGCGCACGCCTCGTCTCACTTTGACATATTTTTTGTCAAATTCTAAAAGAAACGCTATCCAACTTAAAGGCGGTCCGACGTCCGGACACATTACTAAAATATTTATTTGACACTAAAATTTAACGACCCGTGTGTATGCATGAGAAAATTATTATGCGTGTCTATTCTATATAAGACACTCAGTATTCAGGAGAAAATTGGTTTTAATATGACATGTCACGTCATTATTCACTCAAAATATAGTCAGGTGCAACAAATTCAAATGTTTTTTTTTGTATCTGTTTTTTTACCACGTCTGCTCCTGATGTGGAGCATATGGACTCGCTAATGGAGTTTGTCTTAACATAATTCCTTCTACTAGAACTCCTTGTTACTCAGTTGGTCAAACTCTCGCATTTTTTCAAAGAGAGTATGAATAGAAGGATAAGACTAAGACAGGACTAGCGGTAAGCTAATCGGTCTCGCTACAGATTGGATAGGTGGGAGGGGAGAATTCAAGACATCACACACATTCGAGAATAAATTCATAAATCAATTTGAAAAATGTCCGTATTGGAATCCGAATCCGTGACCTCTGTAACCGAAGCCAACGACGTTGACTACTCGACTACGCAGGCAATCGATATTTTTTTTTATCCATTTACGCTCCTATTGTGGAGCATATCGCCTCCTAATGTAGGTATCTCAACAGAACATTTTCTACGAGAACTGCTTGTTACTCAGTCGCTGAACTTCTCTTTTTCCAAAGAGAGTAGGAGGGATACAAGGATAATGCTAGGACAGGACTAGTGGGTTACTAGTCGCTCTCGCTACGCCTAGTTATTGAAGGATAGAAAGGGTGTGGGGGAAATTAAAACATCACAAACACCCATGTCTTCGAACAGAAATCGATCGAAAAAAACTCTGTTCGTACTGGGACTCGAACTCGCGAGATCCAACACGGAAGCCAACAACGCTAACCGCTGCGCCATACGACCCCACATCTATAATAGATTTTTTATTTATTTTTTGTACGGCCCAATTATACTTCACAAAATCCCTAGACCTGTTAATGTTATTAATTTATTAAAATTCTTTCCATTCATTGGTGTATACATCGTGTATACTAACATAGATATTTGTATGTTTATCTACTGTAAAAAAAAAATAGGTCAACCGATTGATTCAAGCGCCTAGCATTCCTCACTAAGCCACCACTGTTGAAATAATCCATAAGTGGACGACTTACCAAATGCGGCAATCATAACGGGCACAGTATATGAAAAATATCATTTTTATTATACATATCATTGGTATAAAACATTGTGTCCGATTAACTTTAGACAGTATGTATTCAAAATAATTAATCATTTATTTTATTAATATTGATTGCTAGTTAACTATTTTTGAATATAATAACATTACTGTACAAAAGTAACCGACAAATTGTGTTACTCTATACAGGGGTGGGCTGGAAGGGGCTCGGAGGGGCTCGCGCGAGCCCCTTGTTATTTTTACTAAGGCTGGCGACCCCCTTGTTAATTTAAGAGAAAACAATATTCTCAGATAAAATTAGTACATAACTGCAATTTATGACTTATATGTTATCTACGACAACTTGAGTATAGACAGTAATACATTTTTAGCCATTAGATTGATATTGAGCGAGCCCCTTCTTAACGTATTGGCAGCCCACCGCTAACTCTATAACCTCTCCGTTAACCGGTGCATATTGTGTTAGAAAAACATTGCGTGTTTATTTTCTCTGTCCTCACAAAAACAATACGAGTGGTGTTTAATAATAGGAGGCAATTTGGGAAAAAATGAAACTCTTACTTATTATGTAAATTGCTGTCTTTTTCTTCGTGTGTTTATTTCAAAATATGTATTAATTTTCTTTTTCCGTCATTTCAGACCGAGTTTTGGGCATGCATGAATCAAACTTTACAAGGTAAGAAGTGAATGTTTATTGTTTATAATTGAGTCTTATTGTTTATTAGCTAGGAATTCAAATTTTGATTTTATCTTCCACGACTCATGCCTAAGCGTGCTAAAGACAGTTACATTCATTACATCCAGACTAGTCAATGCCAATAAACTGTAACTTATTAGTGGATTAATGCCCTTAAACTCTCGTTACAACTGGTTCGAGTATTGTAATGGAAGATGTTTTGTATCGTTTTCTTCCAATATTACCGACCCATTTCTCACCCGATCTTGAAAACGGTCATATAGTGAGTGGTTAGTTAACTACATGGTATTTTCCCAACCCCATCTCTTTTATATGCTTACCCTCCTTGAAGAGGCCGGGTGAGCCATTAACTTACATCATGTTTTTGTTAAAACGATTTCTGTATATCATAGATGTTCTATAACAGTGGTTGGCAAACTCATTAGTCGACTGAGCCAAATATCAACTATACATCGATTGAAATATCTTTTGAGAGCCAATTTTTTTTAAACTGAAACATTATTGGTTATTCACTTGATTATGGTACTCCTAAAGTGAATTTTGCTTATAAGTTCCTCAATCTGATTGAGGTACGTTCGCTGAGATCGCCGCTTCCAACTCTTATGTTTTAAGATCGAAAACCGACTTCTGCGCGTTGGACACGAATTTTCAATCGCAATGTGGTATTTTGTGGAAGAACCGCACTTGCCGACCACTGTTCTATGAGGAAAAAGTTCACCTTTATATTTTATTATATATGTTTTTGATTTCAATCATTCTATCGAGGGGAATAAATTATTTAAAGTAAAAATAACGTTTTGGTATATATCAAAAATATGCATCAATTAATTAAGGTATACAACATTCAAAGACTACAATAATTCCTTTAAAATACTTCATTTATAACACATTCATTCTCCTGGCTACATATATAATATCCATGTTATTGGTGTATAATAAACTTTGTTTAAAAATGATTCGTGTCTTCAATAATGTAGATAGCTTACAATATACTGCACGATAAAAGTTTCCAAAATAGATCATCAATATGCAACTTTTTATAGAGGACGTAACATCTTATGTTTAGTAATACTAGTATGCTTTCAAAATTTTCTAGTCTGGAAAATAATATTACTCTTTTCTAAGTGTGACGGACACGTGGTTATCTAACAAGAAAACTACTATGTACTTTTAGATTTCGATTACGAATTATATTTTAGCCATAAAACTTCATCATATGTAGATATACAACACAAAAATATCAACTAAATTACTTCAAGTAATAATAAATATTTTCACATCTAATCTACCAATATTATGATTTATAAATCATGATTAGGGCTTCCAATTAACCGGACTTTCCAACTAACCGGTTTTCGGTTTTTTTCTGGAAATAAAACCGGTTAACCGGTTTAAACCGAACTATAACGTATTTTGATTAGGTAGGTACGCAAAAAAAAAAAAAAAATATTTTATTCCATGTCCGCTTCCAATATGGAGCATATGGACTCCTAATGGAGTTTATCTCAACAGATTTTTTTCTACGAGAACTGCTTGTTACTCAGTTGCTCAACCTCTCTTTTTCCAAAGAGAGTAGGAATAGAAGGAAAGGGCAAGGACAGGACTAGTGGTTAGCTAATCGCTCTCTATACGCCCCGTTCATAGGATATGATGGGTAGGAGGATATGATGGGTTATATTACACGAAACTACAAATTTGAATTCAAAAATTGTATCAATAAAAATAGGCACCAAGCAAAGCTGTATTTAAATATATTTTTTATATTGTTCTAGTTAAGATAGATATTGTACTATTTACTTGAAAAATATTAATGACTTCTTAATTTCCTATAACCTCATAATCAGTGCGTATAAGCAATTTGTATATTATAATACTTAGAAAACTATCAATAATCTCATATTGTTTTATTAAAAAAAAAACATTTTTTTCCGCATTGAAAAATACTTAAGTAAATGTTGCATTAAACTAACACAACAATCATCACACATTCCGACTAGGTTTGTCCGTAGCGAACTACGGACAAACCCTATTGTTGATTATTTTACCTAACTATGTCGACCCTGTGGGTAACATTTTAGCCACATCTGGTATTAATTTAATGACACTTTACAATACGCAACGTCTAATTTTACAACTGAGGAAAGGACGAGTACTTAGGTAAAAAAAAAAGCAACCATACATTGAACAATACAGCAAAAGTGACACGGGACAAAGTTCTTGGAATAATTTTGACCCCCCGTTAGGTAAGACAATACAATTAACTCTTGGATATTAGTTTTCACATATTGCATTATGATGGAGAATAAAAGGTTGATACAATAATTAAAAATATCACATTTAAAGCAGCGATTTTTTACATTGTTGATTTACAAGACAAAATCAAGTATACTTAGAATAATTATAATCCAATAATCATGCAAATGAAGAATATATCTACTAACAAGCACATAAAAAAATAGTAATGGGTAAGGAGATGTAGATTATTACTCACTAATTAAATTGTATACGTTTGAAATTTATACGGATGATTTGTCAAATTTACAATAAAGGTTATTGAGTGACGTGCATGTAAGAATCATTCTGTCTTTTGATAAATAATTGTCAATAATTAAGAAAAAATATTAAATTATTTGAAAAAGTCATTTATGTTCACAACATGGACAACTTTGAGACATAAGTAGATTATTTTATAAAATTCAAATGTTTGTTGTGTTATGTGAATTGTTTCCTATATTACGCAATAAATTCATTGTAAAACATTTTTCTTTTGGAAAAAACAATGAAAAACAAGAAAAGAGTATTTTTGATAAAACGCGGTTAACCGAAGAAAATAAACCGGTTTTCGGGTTTTTTCAAAACAGGCGATAAACCGGTTAACCGGTTTCGGTTTAAACCGGTTTGGAAGCCCTAATCATGATGCATTATTATTGAAAATTAAATTCAAATTAAAACTGTTTATCGTAGTATTTTTTTTTATATTTACGTCGCTTATTATAAATAAATGTTGCATAATAAATTCATCATAAATAGCCTGCCTTAGAAAAAATCATTATTTAATTTGTATCTTGCGATCATAAGTACTTTTTAAGTTAAAAATCAGTCTGGAGATGCTTCTATACAGCGATACTCCACCTATTTTTTGTCTGGGCCGTATGCCGGATTTTTCTACGTTACGTAGACCGCAGAATATTTATAGTAACTCGGTAATATACCACATACTATACATAAATGTGAGTACATAAAAATACAAATGTATCCAAAAGCATCTTTTGTTTTGGGCCACACATAAAATTTTAATGGGCCGCGAGTTGAGTATCGCTGTTTTCTAAAATGAGTGAATAATATATATTACCTACAATATGTAGTATTTTCATTTTTTCTTTGAATTCTCATAATCATCTTCGTCACCTCGGCACATAATAATTAAATGCAATTATGGCAGGGAAAATAAAATCTAAAACTATACAAAAATAAACAATATGAAAATTATTTTCTATCAAAAACAAATTAACACGGGGTATGGGATTAAAATATGATATACTCGTTCGGAATCGAGCTGTCTTTACATATTTTATTATTTATATTTAATTAAACTGTACATTTTTAAATTGTTGTTTAGAAAAATATAATATAAACCATAATTACATGCATATATTATAGTTGGCCGCGTACTTTAAATAGATTAGACAATGAAATAAAATGTCTGGCATGCACAGCAAAGTACTCTGAATTCTTTCTAGACCGGAGAGTAATAAACAGCTTCAATATTGCTTTATTTTTTGTCCGAATATAGCTTTATCAAGGCACATTAGCGTTTATTGGAAAAGTTCAACTCTGTATCGTGTTATATTATGGGCTAGCCGACGATAAAGACACCCCAGACGCGCATGCTGCACTCAATTGCACTTTTATATTTCCACTGCAAATGTTACAATATGACTTAAGTTTTCCAGTTTCATAATATGTATACTGATGATATTAAATAATTTTAATAACGGAAGGGTATGGAAAAAGCTGAAAATCTAACGGATTAACATTGTTTTATCGTTCATACTTTTAAATTAGAATTAACCGTTGTGTCTTGGAATTATTGTTTATAAAGAGTCCATATTATTATTGATGTTACTCACTGTAACGGTACGTATTTATGAAAATAAAATTTCAATATTTCTAGAAGATTAGTTAAATTTCAGATACAACGACATATATTAACAGCTTAACGACCGCACGTTTTTTTTATAAAATTTCACCTGGTGAAATATTTTTTTGCGAAAAATTGTAATTTTACTAAATTCACCA
Organism: Himalopsyche anomala; assembly: GCA_031772345.1. Taxonomy (NCBI): domain Eukaryota; kingdom Metazoa; phylum Arthropoda; class Insecta; order Trichoptera; family Rhyacophilidae; genus Himalopsyche; species Himalopsyche anomala. The sequence continues at coordinate 11,645,197 of CM062822.1, read as the reverse complement.
TAATTAGGTACCTTTACAAAATTTAATTTTCTTAGCTTCCACATACTTCGCCTATACGCATATATATATATATGCGTCCGCCGGCCAGCAACCTTTGTTTTTCAAATACTCAAATACGCGTCCACGGTCGTTAAGTTGTTAATTAATGAGAACATTTGTTAAATGATTTTTAATAAACATTTCCCCACTATAATTTTAAAAACTTTTCAGTTAATTGACTAATTGAGATATTCCTTACTATTATATTGATGTAAAAAATCCTAACTTAGAATATTTGGTTGTCTTTTTTTTATTTGTAGGTTACATTTTTATTGATTAATTGAATAGTAAAAAAACATCGTTTCAAGATCTCATTTTATCTATGTACATTTCTGATAGACAATTACGTAGCTTCTTTCGTACAATTACAAAACTACTATTTTTTTTTAAGTCGAATTATGTTTTTGACGTTTTTGTTGTTATTATTTTAAAGTCTTAAAATAGGCAGCATTACACCGTTTGATAGTGAGCTTCGTCTCGTGTATCAATACTATATAGGAAAAATCACGAAGGACGACCATAGTTCATAAATGTTCAAAAAATTACTCCAAGTAATAGAATACTCGAGGTAAAGCCATAAAGACTTTTTTAGACCAAACTAGTACTGCCGAGCGTACTCGGTCGATTACTGGTCGAGCAACAATATTAACCGAGTCTACCTACACGCATTTGAAGTTTTTAGCGAGTAAGTTAATTTTTACGTGCGTTTCTTTTAATTCAACACCGTTCCAACATGAATGGTCGACCCACTAGGCCGAGAACTGTACGTAGCTTTCAGATTGTTTTGAATTCGGCCGAGTTCACTCTCTCGGCACCGTACTCAAGACGTGTAAAAGAGGCACTCATTTTTGCGAGGGAAGCAACAACGATTAAAAATTTTCATCGTTAAATGTCGAAAAATTACAAATTATACGGCTAGGAAATTTCATGACGAGTTTCTAGTGACTCCGCTAATAAATGTTCTTTCGTTTAAGCTTATACGATAAATGATTTACGTAGAATGAATGACGTTATTTATTATAAACTCTGCACAATTTATAATAAGATAACATTTGAGATTTATTGAGAATGGCGCTACTCTCTTATCCGAGAAATTTAAGCGATGCCGTGTTTATTTTACTTTATTAAACTAACGCGAAATCACGTATCCTACCATACAGGACGCCTTTCGAGAACATCCGGTACACTGTAAAAGAATTTCAATTTCCTTTCCGATTGAAAAGTGATCTCACGTCTGGAAAAGCAATGGGATAAATTATAAATACTATGTATGTTTTATACATTGGTTTCCATGATTCTAACCAATATAAATAATTGGCAACAATCGGGGCTGGATTTAGATGCAGTGAGGCCCCCAAACCCAAATGCTGATAATAGAGGAAAACGAAACTAAACTGTTAATTGAAACAATATAGAAGGCGTATAATATGATATAACAGTAGTAGTAGTAGTCAGTCGGGTCCGTACTGCATGTCAACGTCGTTGACTTCCGTGACGGATCTCATGGGTTCGAATATCAGAATGAACAACATTTTTTCAATCAATTTATCGATTTCTATTTAAAAATTCTCTCCCACCCTTCTGATCCTCAAATAATGGGGCGCAGGTAGAGCGATTAGTTAACCGCTACTCCTGTAGTCCTGTCATGCCATAACTTTCTTCCCTAATACTCTCTTCGAAAAAGAGAGGTTTTGCGACTGAGTAATACGCATTTCTGGTAGAAAAACTTCTGTTGCTATTCCTCCATTTGGTAGTCATATATGAAAAAAAGTAGGAATAATTACATATGAAAGTCGTCTGGGAAAAAATCTACACCTCAGATGGAGGCCTTTTAAGCATATAGGTAAAGCCGGTCCTAGCAACAATATTGCAACAACGTTTTTTCCCACAACGCTAAACGCAGTGTAATGCGCTTTATTAAAAAGGAGAGAACACGGAGTTCACTGGTTCGAATCCCATTACGGACAGTGTTATTATTACAGATTATTTTTTCAATCGATTTATGAATTTATGTCTGAAGGGATGGATGTGTGTGATGTCTTGAGTTCCTCCTCCCATCCATCCAATCCTAAAAACTAATGATACTTAGTAATTATTGAAAAAGTATTGATATAACATGTCGCAAGACTATATCACGATTAAAATAACGATTAAGTAAATAAACCAAAGAGAAAATTTTGGTATAACTCAAAAAAATTATATAGCGTGTCGATGTGTTTAATTAAAAAATCCATGCGTTCAACTATAAAATATATCATCAAATATTTTGACAAAATATGCGTACAGAGAGGCACCTCAGATGAATATAAATATCATGCCGAGTATTAAATTGCCTCTGGGAGGCTCCACGGAACCTCTGTGACCAGTGACCGCTGACTTTGGATTCAAGAGGTGAAGTAAACCTTTGATCCCTTGGAGAAATAATAAGGTGTGGGCTCGAATCAGTTTTGTTTGCCTGACATGCAATAATATATGAATGGGTAATGTTAGGCGTGCATGAAGTTATTATGTGTAGCGTCGTAATTAGAAAGATACTAAGGCTTATACAAAAAACGAGATTTGAAAAAAAAAAACAGTTTAAATCCGTTTTCTAAGGTTCCCAAAAGTGGCAATTTAATTTTAAAAAAATAACTTTATCATCGACAATGTTACAATGTTACAGTTTATTCAGTGTTCCTTAACATTCGGGGTCAACTAATTACACCTACCCTACCTCCAGTGCCGGCGCGAGGTTATTTGACGCCCTAGGCGACGGCTATTAGCGCGCCCTTTTTAACACATCGCCTCATTTTTTTCGAAATAATGAATAAGAAAAAACAGTCCGAGATCATTATGTATTTTTTTTTTTTATAAATCCATGTCCGCTCCCAATGTGGAGCATATGGCCTCCTAATGGAGATATCCAAACAGAAGTTTTTCTACGTGAACTGTTTCTTACTCAGTTGCTCATCCACTCTTTATCGAATCATATAGAATACGATACATAATTACAACGAGCAAATACAACCGTCAAAATAAAGTATAACTTACTATTATTTATATTATTAGAGTATATAAAAATAGTTTTAATACTCCATTTACGCGCCCCCTGATGGTTTGCGCCCTAGGCGGTTGCCTATTTTACCTGTATGGTGGCGCCGGCACTGCCTACCCCGTACTTGAGAAGTGTACCCAGGTCAAAATGCACAGCTAAAACAATTTAAAAAGATTTTCAGCACATTCATTAATGTGATAATGTTTAATGCATATAAAACTACAAATTTTATCACGTTTTATTTATAATCAAGACAAGATACTATAGTTATTAGTTCTAATATTTGAAACCGGGTTAGCAAGTTGAAAAAATGCGAATTTTGCTTGAAAACCTATTTTTACTATTTCACTTGAAATTTTCAGACGTTTTTATGTTATCCCAAAAACGGCTCCTCCAAATTTTATTACGCTTGCGGCTTCCCATGTGCTTAATCTGCCACTGTATACAAAGCAATTATGTACTGCATGATAATGATAAAAAAATAAATCTACATATAATCAAACGAATTATAATTAATGAAAATAGAAAATTTACAATTAAAATGTTAACGACCCTTTAAAGTAAATTAATACATTATCTGTGGGTTATCAAAACGAAAACCACACGTTCGACAATTGAAGCAACTATGTAAATATTTAGGAATTAGATTTAAAGATATGTTTTCTTCTTATTTTTTTTACATAGTAATTAAATGCAATCTATTAATTTGTTATTTTTGTGCACCCTCACTAGTCTAGCGTAGAAATTAAAACAATTCTAAAATCCTGACGATATGTTATACATAATATTCGTTAAATTATTTAATTTAACCGCTTATCGCCATATAATCTAGGCAGGGGTGGGCTGGAGGGGGCTCGGAGGGGCTCGCGCGAGCCCCTTGTTAAATTTTAATAGGGCCGGCGAGCCCCTTGTTAAATTAAAAGAAAACAATATTCTCAGATCAAATTAGTATATAACTGCAATTTTTGACTTATATATTATCTACTACAACTTCGGTAGTACACTTTTACTATTTAGATTGATAAATTTACGGTAAATTGCATATTTTTACATGTTATAAGTGTATTAAGTAACAATCGATTGCTTATTTAAGTATTGCATATAATTGCATAGGGGTATTAAAAAAATTCACTCCTTCCTCAGAACACCGAGAATTGCTTTGAGATTAAGCGAGCCCCTTGTTAACGTATTGCCAGCCCATCGCTGAATCTAGGTCCTTTGGGTTTGTTTATTACCAATTTATGACGTTTATAAGATAGGTATTTTAATTATGCAAATAACAAATATAATGTCTGCGTCGTGATGGATTTTCGGATGCAGCGGAAAGTGAATAAATAAATCATTGTGTTTATAGATTCACTATCACTGATAGGGTTCCGCGCGCGACGGGGGCAAATCGTGTCTTCGGATCGCATCTTGCTGCCGTTATTTACATTTATCGAGTGGGCCCCCTCGCCCCTGCCTGCCCTGTTGCGCCGCTCCGTGCCATATGCCCCCACACGCTCTGCATCCAGCCGTGCATGTCTTTTTTTATGTTGTTTTTGGACGACGGTCACTTCGCTTCGTTTTTTCTGTTTCATTGACCATACTAAGCAACCCCCCCCACCCTCTCTTTAGTTTCTTATTTTTTTTGCACATTACATTCAAGTTATCTTCATCCCTACAGTAGTAGTGGCTTATCTTGATTGTTACTGTGATTTGCATTGTTACATTTTTCAAAAGAATCTTCAATTTACTAATAATTATACATCTAGCCGCCTGTGTGGTCGAGTGGTCAACGTCGTTGGCTTCGGTTACGGAGGTCCCGGGTTCGAATCCCGGCACGGACAGTTTTATAAATTGATTTTTCAATCGATTTATGAATTTCTGTTCGAAGGCACGGATGTATGTGATGTTTTGAATTCCCCCCCCCCTCCCACTCATCCTATCCTATGAACGGGGCGTATCGAGAGCGATTAGCTAGCCACTAGTCCTGTCCTAGCCCTATCCTTCTATTCCTACTCTCTTTAGTAAAAGAGGTTGAGCAACTGAGTAACAAGCAGTTCTCGTAGAAACACATCTGTTTAGATAAAACTCCATTAGGAGTCCATGTGCTCCACATTGGGAGCGGACATGGTTAAAAAAAATACATCTACATCTGAAAATGCCTAATGAAAGCAGAATAACTTTTCTTCTAAATTAGATTATCGAATAATCTAATACATACAATAATCTTCACTTGACAATCCGTCACACAATAACTTTTCACTTGGTGACTCCTTTAATCATTTATTTTAAATAGTGTGCTTCACCCATTCAGCCAGGACTGTGGAGTCGGAGTCGGAGTCGTGAAAAATGAGCGGCTCGATTTTATTTTTGAAAAATATATTTAATGATGTGTATTTAAACAAAATAGTCAAAAGTGTTAACATTTTATGCTTGGCTGACTAAAGATGATCTGATGGTATACATATATTATATGTAAGTTAAAAATCAAATTATTAAAAAAAATCCTCGGGGTCGGAGTCGTCTTTTTTTCACGCGACTCCACAGCCCTGCATTAAACCGAATGTGGATATTTCCAACAACCGAAGAAAATTGAAATTCTGTACTAATCAGAATATTAAAGATAGTATTTATTTAAATAACTAATCATTGTCGTCAATTTACATATGTCATTCATTATCAAAGAACCTTTAGTTTTGATTTGTTCTCCAACTCCAAAAATACCTTACACCCGTGTAATGTGTTCAGAAAACACAGTCGATCTAGTTCATTAAAAAGTCCTCGATCTAAGTAACGATGCTTAAAACTAATCGATCTCTTGATTTCTATGTTAATAAATTACTCGCCTTGTTGACTGTTAAAACTTAAAACATTATTGAAAGAAATCAAATTTTATTTCGTAACATAAAAATTGGGTGGAAATAATACAATTAATAAAGATTTTAATATAACACTTTCAATTTGATCCCGTTCAAGATAAACATCTACAATTTATTACTGTCATTTGGCAAGGGTAACTTTTCAGGTTTTGTTTTTATTTCGATCGTGATCCTGCAAAAACACGGTAGCTATCAAACTGTAAAACCATCGTCCGACGCAAATGTTTATTTTTATTTTTTAATATGTGAGAAAATTTAGAATTAAAAAATATTTAGTTTTAATCAATTATTTATTTATGGGTACCATATATTATATTATTAAAATAACACAATCGCATTTCGCATTTTATTCTAATGTTTGGCAGTTTTTTTAACAATTTTATTTTATAAATTTTTAGTGTTTGTAAGATTTATTTTTTCTTAATGATTTACTATTTATCGGATTATGAATGTATTAGCAAGTGGCAAGTGATGGATCAATCAATAGGGAGGCCCCAGGCGCAGTCAAATTTGGATGTCATGTTTTTTTGAATTACAAAAACTGAATTTAAAATATTATATGGGTTTACATAATTTATATTATTTTGAGCCTCGCCTCAAGCGCGCGGCTCGTGTGTTTATGGGTAATCCGCTATTGCCAGTGGCGTAACCAGTTAAAATTGTTTATTTTCAGGGTTTTGTTAAGAAGTTCAAATGAGGTGATTGTATTTTATTATCGAAATTTAAATTTGCAAAGTCATCAATTGGAAGCAGGAGTGAGCCTCTATTCCAATTATATTTTCGTTAATCGTACCACCTTAATTCTGAGAATATTCAAATGAAGGAATACAGGAAGTCCTCGTATTCCGATGGTAATTTTAGCCAAAAATAACTCTTAAAACAGTGACCAATAAAAAAGCGAGCAGCTACGAATTAGTGACGATTGGTAAATGGGAAAATGAGACGTGCATACAAAGTGCTGTAAACCTGAGCATATTGGATTTAAGGCTACGGTTGATCTTTGCGTTACTGCATATGTTTTTACATACATATATTCTATATGTATTGCATTTTTTGCTACTTGGGGACTCAGATAATGAACATTTGGAAAGCAAAGATCCCGTATTTATATACACCATGTGCCAAAATCTGCTCATTGATTAGTGCATATGAGGGTATTATTTGCAAACACGGTTCATTCCGAAATGGTTAAAAAAATAATAATTTCAATGAAATTACTGGAAGCAGCACTAATCTGGATTATTATAATATTTTTTTTAATTTAAAAAAGAACGTGTTCTTTTTGCCCAGCTAGGATTCGCTAGTCTTTAAAAGCATTCTTAGTAGTAACTGTGTTGTGACGTCCGAAAAATAATACGTACGTAAATAAAATAAAAACATTTAAGAAGCACTGTTTTTTTATTGATGGAAAAATAAATAAATATAAAATTTACTTTCAGATGTTGTCCGTGGTTCCGAATGGTGGGGTCGCGCCTGCTGCAGGCTCCCTCAGGCAAGAGGCTGCCAGCGAGCGTGCGCCACTGCCTCCAGTCCTGCAAACCTCATACCGGCCTGCCGAAGAAGCGATGAGCAGACCTTCTTCGAATGCTTGGACAGGCAAGCTCATGGACAAGAATGCTGCTGTAATATCTCTATTGTTTTAAGTTGTTTTTATTTTTAAAAAGCTTAGTAGTAAATATTTCTATCATACTATTTATAGATAATTGTCTAAAATCTAAATGGTTCGTCTGCCGTAATATGTTTTATAAGGTTTTCAATTTCTTTACACAAAGGATTATATCTTTTTGATACGGAATGTGTTGTTTTTAAATTTCGTGTTCTTAAAATTGCGATTTTAACAAATTGAGTCAAAATATTCAAGCTTTACTTAGTTGGAAAATAAAAAAAGACACGTTGAATATACGATTATTTGTATTTCTTTCAAAGATTTTGGAAAATGTGAAATTATATACATAATGAAGTGCTTAAATATTTTAAATAATATTATTATAAATATATACTTTGATAAAATATTTTTTTGAAAAAATACATAATAATCTACTCCTCAAATTGTAAATTTGCAATACGCGTTTTTCGAGTCATATAGTGACATCTATATGTAAATTTCTTAAACTAAAAAAGTATTTTAAACGAAATTTGATTTAAAAAATGATTTGAGATAATATGTATTTAAAAGAACCTTATTGATTTTGAATTTTAAAATGTTTGTGTAAATAAATGTAAATGAAAAATAAAGCCAGTCTCATCTAATTGTCAATGTAATATTTCACAGCTAATACAAGATCTCTAAGCTGCCACGAGGCCTGCAAAGAAATCTTCAGGAGTCGACTGACTCCAACAAGAGAACAAAGACTGAAAGTGACTGACTCGTGTGAAGATCAGAGCCCTAAAGTAATGCAGTGCATAAGAAACTATACCAAAGTAACACCAGTCAATAATCCCCACAAATGTAAGTTATATTTATTATGTATACGGTAATTTAATAAAAATAGTAATCTAAACTGAAGTTATTTTTTACGAGGACTGCTTTTTATAAAGTTTATCAACATCTCTTTTTTTCCGAAAAGAGTAAGGATATATGGATAGGGTTAAGACAGGGCTAGTGGTTAACTAACCATTCTAGCTTTGCTTCGTACTGTGATTCGAACCCGTGAGATCTGTCACGTAAGCCAACCACGGAACCAACTGTTATGAAAAGGTGTTTAAAATAAGAGAATTTACAAAGCAAAACAATATATGAATCATTGGACCCCTGGTTCTGGTCACAGAGAAAGACTATGGACCTGGTACATTACGTTCAAAATTGACCTAAGATAGGAAAAAACATTATGGTTTCCATGAAAAAAAATCAACAGTTTTTAAAGCAAAATAAAAATATAATTTAATGAATATTGGTTTGAAGCATTAAAAATAACGAGAAAAAGGTGCAGGAATGCCGTTTCACCGCGATACATGAAAAGAAAAGTACTGGTTATTAGTATTACTTAATTTAGTATAAATATACCCGTATCCAGTAGTGTGCTGCTATGGGCTTACACCGGCTCTGCCGAGCAGGTTCTCAATATAATCTCGTTTCGGAGAGCCAGTTCCTAAACCCGTCACGGTTATTGTATATCGGTAAATATCTGTGATTTTGGATCTCAAAATTCGCGGAAGAGCTAAAAAAAAATGAGTCACGCTGATACTTTAGGCAAATCGGTAAATTCTTACGACCAAAGTGTGAGCCCGTTAATAAAATTTTAACAGCACACCACTGCCCGCATCCATTTCTAATTCATCAGTTGATAATGCTCTGAATGTATCTGTACTGGTATTTGAACCTGTGAACAACGCAATCAAAGACAATGCCATTGATTACTCAGTTAAAGGCGTAGAAAATTACTGTAATTGATCAATTGAATGTTTCAAAAAGAAAGAGTGTGCGGTTTTAAGTGGCTGGGCAAATTCATCATTCTTAATTGAGTGCTTTTCTATACATGCTTAGGAGATTTTATTGGTAACGTCACAGTATTTTAAATGTTTGTATTCATCGTTTTGTTTATTCATTTATCGTATATTCGCAACGATATTCATATGACTCGAGACAACAACAAATAGCATTGATGTAATCATAAAAAAAGTGTAAATTAATTTACTGCTCCTTGGCTATACCATAGGCCAGTAAAATATTCTATTAAATTTGGGAAATTTAATTTTCAGATCTCCATTGCTGTGAGAAATCAAGCAATTCTCTTTGCAGAGATGCTTGTAAGAAAGCGTTGAAGACAAAAACCATCGGTAATGAAATTTTGGACGTGCTTCAAGAAGGAGGATGCGGCCCACCTTTACCTCACGATGCTCTGTGGCAATGTTTTCTGAGGACTGACTCGCATGCCGAGCGAGACAATGAAGTGAGCAATATTGATAGACTAGGGATGGACTCTGCTAAATTACATTGCTGTCATAAGGTATGTACTTCATCACTATTAAAAATTATAAAGTATATTATGGTGTGTGTTGATCTTTGAAAAGAAAAAGTCATAGAGAATTTCTCTTATTGGTATCACATTGAAAATGGCATTGACCATTCCGCTAAATATCCAAGGTACTATAGGAATACTGTGAATGATATACTGCCCCCTTTTCTCTTTAGTACCTACATATATTGAATTGTGACGCTTTTACACATAAACAATTTGAACATTTATACAAAGTGTTGCAACTGAAAACTTTCACCATTCTTTGTAAAATGTGTTTCATATAAAGAAAATAGTATTTTTTACAGATAATCTAAATATGTATTATGAAACACTGGTATTGCTAAACCCTTCCGGTACGTATACCTAACATAGATTTTAAATAGCAAGTTAGATATATACCAAGCATCATTGCAACTACAGAAGTATCAAAGATAATACCTAATTTTAATGTTCTCATTTCATTTCAGTCAACAACCAGTCACTGTAAAAGGTTGTGCCTAAACACTTTCACTAATGACTGGGCTGGAAGATGGGAGCGTTTTGATGCAGAATGTTTAAGGTTAACACAGGAAGCTGCCCTCACACACTGTATTGATGAAGGTATTACATTGCACACTAGAAATTCCTACAAAAAGTATAGTAACTAAAGTCAAAGAATTACAATATATTTGCAGTTCTATTCAGCAGAAAGTTGTATTGAATAAATACCTATACTATTTTTTGTTCTAGTGGAGGAGCCATGTGAGCTAGGATGTGAAGGATTATCATATTGTACTAATTTCAACAACAGGCCGACTGAACTATTCAGGTCTTGCAATCCGCATGCTGATGTAGCAGCTCATTATGATGTTGCGCTTTGGCAAACTCAAGGGTAAAATAATTGATATTAAATCTTTCTACCGAATTGCATTATATCTGTGAGAAAAACAAACTAAGGAAACTCTTATAACATGAATGTTGATGTGTATGACATGTTGCAGATATCTCGACCTTCCTGGAGTTCAGTTACCAGTGAGGAATATCACAAGATGCTCTCCACAAGTATGGAAAGCAGTAGCGTGCACACTACAGATCAAACCTTGTTCTCGTCATGAACATGCAAACAGAATCTGCCGAGATGATTGTTTTTCAGTCTTGTCTCATTGTATGGACTGGACGAGAGTCGATGGAGATCATAACGCAGCCAGTCTATGTGCCAAGCTCTCTCCGGAGGATCCTGACACACCATGTATTTCTCTGCAGAATTTTATGGAACCAAGTAAGATAATGATTATATGTATAATGTCTTGTCTCCATTTAAATAAAGATCCAAATCAAGATTGAGCAAATTGATGTCTTCATGACTTAGCTTTAAAACTCACAACACTGTCAATTCGTATTTTTATTTTGTTTCTTCAATGCATTCATTTTATTCAATTCATACGAAAATAAAATTTATGCATGCATATGTGGCACACAGAATCATTTGTATGGTGGTTACGCCACTAGTTACAATATATACATATACATATATAGATATAGCTCATGATAAAATAATTCCTCATATTCCACATGACATATATTTAACAGGAGACGAAAAAGGTTATAGTCACCATCTAAGACAGGAGGTTAGCTGCGCGGTAATTTCCAAAGCTAACCAATCAAATATTAATTGAATAACTGTCTTGTAGTGTGTGCCAACCCAGAATGAGTGCGCAGAGGGTTCCCAACTGCTGCGTGGCCGCGCGCTCGCAGCTTAGAGGAAACGTTGGTCACCATTATTGCATAAATTCCGTACTTTTCGTATTTCATCATTAAAAAAATGACTCAAACATCATTATTTTAATACAATAATCAAATTTGCTCAAATTATGTGGAATAAAGAGATGCATCTATACAAGTGACAATACAGGCAAATAATTAGGTTGGAAAACAAGTGTTAAAATAATTTTTCTGATACAATATTTTGCCAGATGGGATTTGTTTCATTGAGAAACTGAACAAAGCTATGGGATGCAAGGTATTTTTTTAATCATGAGTGATATGTATTTCATTTGTATCGCGTAAAAATAGGATTGGGTGTATAGATATTTGTTTGGTATTATGTTATCAGTAGTATTGTATGATTGAAACATCTTTAATGCCTGACTGATTCCAATATCATGGTTTCACAAATCAAAATAATAATTTTATCTTAGGTGACAATCCTTACACGGAACCATATGAACAAGTATCGTCGCCATGTAAAGGTGAACCATGTAATGTCACTCAAGTTTGCACTATCAATAGGAATTGCCCTCACGGAAGATCCTGCAATGCGTACACTTGCAATAATGGATGCCCATTTGGTAAGTCAAAATCCAATCTAAAATAGAAAAATAATAAATTTAAAGACCTTAATTAAACGGATCTACGCTCTTAGATATTATAAACATAAAGTGTCAAATTATTAGCTGGACTATTTGTGTGTAATATACAAGATGCCTCCATTAGAAGTTCATATGCCCCACATTGAGAACGCCTGGTAATATATATATACAATGGAACCCCGATTCATTCATTTTTAAAGACCCAAAAATATATTTTATAAAGCATAATTTATCAATGAATATTTTCTAGGTGAAGCGAGTCAACTTTTGGTGCCTGAAGGAACTTATGTTCGTATACCAATATCCAATTCACAAAAAGGTTGCTTAAAAATATGCAGCTGCTCTGCTAAAGGAGTCATTGACAACTGCCAACCTCTTCCATGTTTTTCATATGACAACTGTGTACTTGCAAATAAAGATATCGCTCATGGTAACTATTATTGTTTATACAAAAAATATCTATGGAAAGTGATTATGTATCAAAATAAATAAACATTGAAATGAACTATATTTCAGGGTCTACATTCTACATGGAATGTAATATTTGTTCCTGTTTTGCTGGTGAGATTGTGTGTAGTAAGAAACAATGTGACGATATTCAAGATAAGGAAACTGAAGGAGGCATAGTATCATTTACAAGACTTCCTTGCAACTGCCCTCCTCATCATGTACCAGTCTGCGGGTCAAATGGAAATACTTATCCAAATCCATGTTTAGCCAAGTGAGTACATTTTAGATTAAGTTTAATATACATTTTCCTTAATAGATTCTTAAGTGTACAGTATAATCTCAATTGATTGTTTTCTTGCACTGTTCACACAGAACCAGTGGCGGATTAGCCCATAATCACAAGAGGCGCGCGCTTGGGGCATCCAAATTTTAGGGGCCTCAAAAATAGCATACGTTATATAAATTCTCATATTTTAATTTCAGTTTTCAATATTCATTATTTTTCTACAAAGAGTTTTGCAACACTTTTATGTTATTTGAAAAACAGAGCCTCGAAAATTTATTGCGCCTAGGGCCCCCAAAGTGCTTAATCCGCCACTGTACAGAACATAAGATATATGACCAGATTGATTGTTCTTGCAGCTATTTTTTTCAAACATGATCATCGTACATTCTACGGAGCTTAACATTTTCCCTTGATGAATTGTTTTTGCAAAATAAACAATTAAACTACACTTGTATTGTTGTATCTATGTGTCTTAGACTTTTCTACAATATAAATTAGAAACCAGGTGTTGTTTGAATTATTTCTGTAAGCTTCGTATTAATTATTAAAAATGTTCGATAGCATATTTCTTATTTATCACTAGAATACTTCCTAAAGATAACATATTTCATATGTTTTTAGATGTGCAGGCCTCGGTGATGCTGATATAGAATTTGTTCCATGTTCTTCAAAGAAGCTATGTACAAATACTTCATGCCCTCTTCCGAATACTACTTGTATTCCTAACCCCACTGTTTGTCTCTCACTGATGCATAAGCCATGTCCGCAACATTTGTGTGGTGAGTTTTTTTCAACGAAATTATTTTTTTCGAATATGTATATTGAATATTTTTACTATTACTACACATCACTCAATATGGTAAGAATAATACTTGTTATTTTGAGCAGTGTGTAAATTATTGAAATAATTAAAATCTAAATTTGGGTGTAGATCCTTTATTCAGATATTGTTTGGGTATGTGGTTGTTTGTTGACAATGATTTCAGTAGGGCAAAGAATGTCGTTAATGATCATTCCATGCAAAAAGCAGTTATATATTGTATGAACAAATAAAGATAATTTTATAAAAAAATTGACGATAGCAACACAAAATAGAGATTGCAACATTATGCCGCATTCGTGCGGAATACAGTTAAATGGATGAAATTCAGTTAAGCTTCTTTTTATGTGTGTATATCCCTGTAGTGAGCTTTTGAAATTCGTCATATTGTAAGGTATAAATTCCTTGTCATAAAATAAATTACTTGAAATTGAGAGCTTTAGAGAAAAAAATATTGATCTAGAACTATGTCATAAAAGGTAATATTATTAACCAAAGTATTTTTAGTGCTATTTTTCAGATCCTAAAATAACACCAATTGTCCGAAATTTAAATTTTGGCCCTTAAAATAAACAAAAGTGTCAAAATCTACTTGAGTAATTTTGTCTTCATTTGGCAAGAGTTTTTTTAAAATGGAATAAGTGTTTTACATATTAAAATTGTTATTTTTCAGCTAATTCTACAAATTGCATATCCACCCCGAACGAATTGATATGCGATACTGAGGGTAATACCCATTTATCATCATGCCACATGTTAAACGCTCGGAAGAAAATTGCTTATATGGGAAAATGTTTATCTAAATGTTCAAGGGTTAGTATTCATCGACGTTTATTTATTTTGTTATTTTAATGTAGTGGTAAAGTACTAATTGAAATTAAATGTACAAAGTTTATTTTTTTAATTCTTTACCCATCGTGACATGCTTTAAATTTACACATACTTTCCATTCGATGTTAGAGCAGCTTATAAAATTTGTTGTTTTTATCCAGTTAACCTTGATTTGCTGCCTTACTTATATAAGGAATTTATATATAAACGTATGTATTATTTTCAGGTTGGTACTGTCTGTGGAATAAATGGAAATACCTATGTGTCAGAGTGTGCAGCTTGGGCCGACTATATAAGCGTTGATTATCAAGGAGCGTGTGTTGCAGTCGGACTTATCACAGACATAATGAGTAATAAGTGCACTCTTGATCATATTTCATGCCCTCCTCTGATCAAACCAAATTGCATTGGGTTCACACCGCCGGGCGCGTGCTGTCCTATCTGCGGTGGAGCTCTAAAACTGCTTTACTCCCGAAAACAAATCGATCGAGCCCTGTATGCGTTGAAAGGACAATCGTTGTCAGCTCTCACGTTGAAATCAGTGTTAGGTTCTCTGCAGCGGCAAATTCAAGTTGCAGAATGCGTGGTGAGAGGATATATCACGATAGAACTGGAAATATTTGTAATGGTGCAGAGTACTGAACGCAAAGCTTCCGAACTCCAGCTGGAAGCGTGCGTGCGAGAAGCGGAAAAACTTGCAAGCCTCATCAGGCGACATAGCGCTAGAATAGCGAGCGAATTAAGCTTGAGTCCCCTGACTGTGGCGACAGAAGTTCACACGGTGCCATCTAGAGGTTCTAGTCTGAGTTCTTATAATTTGACATTTCTTTCATTTTGTATTGGCATCAAAATAATTATAATAAATCTCTGCAAACTGTAATCTATTTCCACCAGTCACAGATGTTTTGTATAATAATCTAGAAATAAATTTAAGAAAAGAAAACGTCAGTCAGTCAACGAACCAAATATTCTCTCTTAGAAACAATTTTCAATTATTGATGTTGTTCGATACGCTAGATATGTGCCATATATTAAATGAATGTAGTTTTATTTATTACAAATATTTATAATTTTAGTACCATAACGCCCTTTATATATGTTTTGCTGTCGAGATGAAATTACATTAAAAAAACACACGCATAATCCACAAAGTTAAATACTTCTTTTTAGGCATTGATAAAGTAAGAATATTTTTTCTTGTTAACATTTTTGAGAATGAATTATACATTTGTTTCTAACACCCTTGTATTTTTCATTCTTTTAAGTGAAGTGTTTTGGTATGAAATCAAAGTTGATTACTAATTTGCTGTGTAATTTTTTCAGTGTAATTTCATAACGTTGCCATTTGTTTGATATCCAAATTTTTAATCTTAATACTTAATTTTTAATAAATTGAAACCATAATAATGTATCAGGGTTCATATTCTCGAATTATCTATTTTAGTTATGTGCAATAGCTTTAAAATCGGCATGTTATAAAAAAAATGCTATTCGGTATATATTATCATAAATATTTAAAGTGGATTCATGGTGCCAATGCGATTAAATGTAATATACACTATATTATAAGGTATTTATTGTACATATTATATTTATGATGATTGTTGTATTTAGTTTAAGATTGTTTTTGTTGTTGTTGATTGAATTTCTGAATACTAATTTTAGCAATTAAAAGAAAGCTTCTTAATGGGAAGTCTTCTATGGTTTGCATAAAATGTGCCTTGAAATATTGAATCCAGTATCATTTCAGATTTTCATATAAAAAATCATTTTAATACTGCTTCTACCATTGTAAGTAATCGAAAGGATTAAATGATGAAAGGGCTATGTAACAGATACAATGTTTAGCACAATAGCTGCAAGTAGCACATTTTTTATTCAAGAAATAACTGAATCGTGTATGTGACATACACTGTTCATCTACTTTGGAAATATATCCTTTATTATGTGACAGTATAACGAAATTGACGGCCACATGCCATAACACCTTCATTCATTCTAGAAACTTTATTTCGACAATTGTGTCATATAAAACCACCGTCCTTTAATCCCTTCAATTTCAAAACAACTATTTTGAACAATGACACATTAGCTGTGATATCGATATTGTTAATCATCACTGAAATTTTGTGAAGTGAAATTTTTAAAACTTGTAATCACAGTGTGTTTGGTATCTCAGAATATTCCTTTTTTCAATAGCTGTATTTAGACTTATTATCTACAATATTGACTTTAAAGAAATTGGTCTACATGTCCTTAAGTTTCCGTACAGAATAACTCTTATGTGCATTCTCACGTTGTAGTTATGAATACGATCATTATGTGGTTCACTTCAAAACTTTTAAACTTCACCGTGTTTATAATGTGTTATAAAATGTTAAAATTTCTGGTTATTGTAAATATGGTGGTATTGAAATTTGTTTGACACATTCACTGCTCATTAAACTACATTAACATTGTTGCAACACCAAGAAATTTTTATGTCTTATCATACATTTAAACATTGATAGACACTAACGTACCCAAAATGACCCAAATGTAGAAATTTTAGAGTTTTTTTTGTAGATTTCCAACGGCGCTGCGCTTACTCTGTTTGATCATAACTATTTTATGATGTGTCCGTACGGTATAATATGGTGAGAATTTCTCTAGAGAAAAACTCTGTCAGTACCATGTATGGGCTTATAGTTAACGTGTTTACAATCATTTTGAAAATTTTTTCGACAACACACAGCTAAATTTATAACTCTCATTATTACTGTATAAATTGCATTTAGACTTTAAAACATATTTGGTTACCTGCATTAGATGGACAGAATTTTTATGGGAATCCAAAGTTTAAAATGAAAATATTATTTTTACATTTCTAAGGGATTCATATTAACCTGATTAAGCCACCAGAGGAGTTTCTTTTATATGTTAATTCCTCATGTGGAGCATATTACATCTTCTAATAGAAGATATTTTATCATAACTGAATTTTAAGTCAACCACTCAACCTCCATTTACTGAAGACTAGGCTGAATTATTGAAGGTAAGTGTTGAAAGATGAGTGATATGAACGCTTCGGGATTTGATATATTAGAAAACCATGAAAATATTATATGGATTCTCAACATTGGGTATCAATGAAAATATGATAGAAATATCTATTGTTCAATTGATTCATGAAATATGTGTAAAGTAGTGCATTGTTTTATAACAAATCAATTTACAATATGAGCATATAGTATTGCAACCTTCGATTGCAAGTTGGAAGATTAAAGTGTAACCACTCTGCTTTGGTAATTCGCATTTCAATCTTTTAAGATATTCTGTTTATACCTAATATGAATAAAACCATTAAACATTACAAATATTTCAGATTCTACAGTAATATGTTGAAATTATATTTTTTTACATTTTCAAACATTTTTCTATTGCTGATAATTGTGGGGTTTGTTTTATAGTGATTTCATTTATACCTGATAATGAGCATAATTTGTTACCCTAAAATTGATAATACTCGTATATGAAAAATATTTTAATTGATTATGACAATAGTTTAATGTTTTAATATATTGATTGCTCTCTCAAATATACTTTTTAAGAAATATGTTATAATGCTCAATTGATTAAAATATTTATTAATGTTTCTTTTAATAATGAGCATTTGTATTTATTTGATATTAATGTAATATTTGATTACCTGTACTAGTCGCTATTTTTGTACATAATGCATTTATAACATTTTTACTATAAATACAAAATTTTTATGAGAAAAGTAATTTTATTAATTTAAAATTTTTAACACCATAAAAGTTTATTTCAGTTCCGATATCTGTGAAGAACGAATTTGGTATTCCTGTAAAGGTATGGATTTATCATAAGTTTGCTTTTTAGTGAGAGCCCTAGTTTTACATTCACCTGTCATTGCCACTATGTAATCTACACTTTATTATTAAAACTATTTATGACACTTGGAGGTTATGTTCAACAATTACTAGCATTAGATTGGCAATGTAAGTTCAAAATTCTGCCGGCAGCCGTGATACAATAACATATTTATAGTATTTCAAGTGTTCGATTAGAACACAGTATTCTTTATAGGACAGTTCAGAGCTTCATAATGTAGTGACAGTTATACATATTACTTATGGTTTAATTTACATGTTTAATGGAATTCTTTTAAGTTAAAAGCTTATATATAGAACAAAGAGCATTGTGTGTAGACTTTTGATTGGCCGAGGTCTGAATCGTCTTTCATTAGTCAGTTTTTAAGTAAATTTGATAGAAGAACAATTAATGATTGTTTGCTATAAGTGTTTGACATTTAATACTCGTTATTTTCGAATTAATAAATTCGATAAAAAAAAACAAATGAACGTTGACCATAGACTTGTATACTTTAGGGTGATTATTAGAAAAGGACAATCAATGGTAAGAGTATAGACTGGTATAATCAAATATCGAAGTATACAATTATATCACGGAACTTATGTCACCTGTTAGACTTAAATGAGATTATCTCAAGAAATAATGTAGTGCAGCCAGAGAAGAGTATCAAATATTATGAAGGCAACAAAATTAAGATAATGCAGTGATTAATATTAAGCTTTGCTAAATCTAATCAGAACATTGAACTTTTAAGTGTTTTGATTTTTGCTTACAAATTGTGAATACTAATGTTTTATTAATCAAACTGTATTATATTATTACGAGTCTTTTTGGGTAGCTTGCTTACAAATAGCTTTTTAGCTCCAACTTTTTATTAAATTATGACATCTTATTACAATTCTTCTCTATATATATCGCCATATTATGCAGAAAACAGGACGCTTGTATGCTATGGCGATCTGTGACAAAGCTTCAGATAATTATGATATCACAAAACCAACACAAGATAACTGCCAACTAATAAATCAAATGCTATTTATTGGTTATATAGTGATATGAGAAGTAAATATTTAAAAAAATAAATGATGAAGGGTTCCAAAATTTGATGTTATTTGCGTAGATTGGAAATGTTATGGAAATCTAATAATTTAAAAATTATATTGCAATTGATATCATTTATCAAAAAACAGATACCACCTTCTACTTCTTAACAACAATTATATTATCACTACTGTTTTAGATTGGTTGGTAAATTCTTTATAGCCGGACCGTATTTTGTCAAATTTATAAATGCACGCACCAAACGAAATTCAGACATATTTAAGAATACAACTGTAGCTAATTCTTTTGCACATTTTTGGAGGTGGCATTTAAAAAAAAAAATATACAATATTTTTCTAGAAATTATATTTATACATACAAAAAATACGCCACCTGTAGTTAAAACTTCTAGTTTATAGTTAAAAATAGTAGAAGTGATTTAAAAAGAAAATAGGAGGACATATTGGGGGCGGCAAATTCAAGGATCGCCCTGGGCAGCAGGACCTCTTCCTACACCACTGGGGCTACGACAGGATTAGTCAGTGGCGGATTACCATATAAGCAACTGAGGCCTCAAAATAGCTTGTATAATATATTCCATATACTTTTTGTTCAGACTTTTATGTATTTTTACTATTTTACTGTCGTTTTTATGTTATCCGAAAAACAAGGACCTCCAAATTTTATTGCGCCTGGGGCCTCCCGTGTGCTTAATCTGCCTCCAGGACTAGTGATTGACTTATCGCTTTCGCTACACCCCGATATTTTAGGATAAGAATGATGGGGGGAGGGAAATTTTTAGACATCACAAACATCCATGCCTTTGAATAAAAACTGATTGAAAAAATGTTTTTTGTACTGGGATTTGAGTCCGTGACATGAAAGCCAACGACGTTGACCACTGTGCCGCGGACAAGATTAGCTAAATTAAATATTTACATTAGTTTTACAAAAGTACATAACTTCCCATTCACCCTATTAGTTAACATCTGTTAGGGTTTATTATAGTTACGGATGAGTTTCTTTGGTAGGATAAGTTTGAATAAAGTAAGTAGTAGAAGGTTGAATAAAGCCACAAAATCCCAAACGCGCATTAAAGTTTTTCGCTACTACCTTCTACAGTCTCTCTATGTATTCTCTCACTTTTGGATTGTTTTACGCCAAAAGATTAACGATGTGGAAATTATATACACAATAACATTAATTAAAAGTTTTTTAAAAAAGATATGCTCTTATATTCAGTCAATTTCTGCCAAATAACATATGACATATTTATCTATTTTATAGCCAAAGCATAACCTGCGTCTGTATAGTTCACTGCGTATCGTTTTACGCCCGTTGTGGATAACGGTTAGAAAAAGTGAAAATATTCGTTACAAATCCATGTTATATGTATATGTAAACATAGCAGAAATCATTACAGTTAAGTTATACAAACAGCAAAATCTAATTACGAACATCATGTTGTGTATTAGACACCACGTCTAGATCACAGGTTACCAAACTTATTTAACTCATATACTTTTTTGTCAGCAAAAAAATACACAGACAGTATTTCTATATAATATCAAAACGTTTTAACAATATTTATATTCGAAGCTTTGTATAGAATTTCGAAGATTTTCAAGAACAATAACTTCGTTGTTTATTTATTATTTCAGAAAATTTCTTTTAAATGTGTTTTCAACAAACTTATATTTAAGCGATTTGAGTGGCAACTGAGATAAATCTCCCGTGAGTAATCTTCAGATAGCTTGTCAAACCTTGACCCAAGGTTAATATTGTTTTCGGGTTCAATGATTTAATATATTTTTTTTTTGTGTGAAAGAATACTCATTCGAATAAATAAATATTTATTGTGGTACATATTGATTATAAATATTAATACACAAAATTGTCCGTCGCCATTGTTACATGAGTTTATCAACACTGTTTTAGGAATGATAATGTATAATAAAGGTTAAGTTTTATTATAATCTTATTAAAGTTACACTACAACAAAATGTCAGTTTATATTAATATTGCAATTAGTTACATACATGTGTAAAATTTATTAGATAAGTCGAAGTTAATATTATTGTATCTTCTGAAACTGTAGCAAAAATAAATGGTTATCCATAATATTTTGGTGAGAGTATAAAACTTATCTTTGTAAAAAAATACTGAACACTGAAAATTTTTACGCAAAACATTTTTATCCTATGTTAAATATGTAGTACATATTGTATTATTGATAATAAGAACATATTGCTCATGAAAAAACAATACCACTAATTTTACAGTAGATGAACAAAATTCTATACAATACACTATGTATTGTATAAATTTCATAATTTAAAATATTGTTTATCATTAACCAAACATAATTTTAATACCAATAATCACTTTTACTCTGTTTATCTGTATTTAGAGATATTGAACATATAAAATTATTAATAGTATTGCTTTTAGTTGGAAAACGAGTAGTTAAAACTATTTTTGTGATGCATGGATTTTGCTAGATTTATTTTTTTATTCTAGAAAATTATTTTTGTCAATGTTGTGGGATGCGACGTATTGTATATTATATGAAACACTTATTATGATATTATAATCGGTGCTAATTAAAAGTTGATAACAAAAAATATAATCTTGTTGCTGTCAGTAAAGAATAACTTGTATTTGAATCTTTTGTGAGTGTACATAATTTTAACGATTCAAATATAATATTGAAATTCCACAAAGCACCTTCAGTCGAAATCTTAAATTATATTTGTTAATATGAATTTAACAAAAGTAATGAAATCGATTTCATTTACGAAAAAATCAAATTTCAAAAAAAAGTTTTTTATTCAAAATCCATCTTCTCGAAATCAAACTGGTCTAATACAATTGTAGTCAATCAAATATCGCACGCAGCGTGAAAGATATGTTACATTACATTATTTCAGTCAATAATCTATCTACATTGTATAGTTAAGAAAATTTCCCTATGCGATACCTGATAAATTTTTATTCACAATTGTCTCGAGTTTTATTTTGATAAAAATATCCATATTTGGTCTGAATCGAGTTATAGTGTTAAGTAGCAAAGAGCGACTGTTAAAAGGAGATACGTAATAGAATACATAACAGAGATGGCCAATCATACTTATAAAGCTTATGTTGAAAACAACATGGTTTTTCAATTTACCAACGTACACTTTTTACTATTGTCCGTATTGAATACGTTTCGATAAAACGTTTTGTATTTTTTAATTAAAAAATATTTCGTCAAACATATAGTGGCGGTCGAAGCTCAAATTATTAAAATCCAGGAATTGGCAATAACCACTAACCAGTGCAACGGCTCAATAGCCACAGTGTTTATACTTAAGTGTTTCTGTAAGCTTTGAATAGTTGTTTTCGAGATGTACATATGCATTTGAGTCGCCCATATCCAAAATTCACTTTGTACGTTTTCATTTACTTGGACAAGTTTACAAACAAACTTGCATGGAACCTTTATATTGAAATAATAACCATATTTTCTTAATCAAATTGAAAAAAAATATCTATTTGAATTTGATTCAAGAAAACATGGTATTTTTTTTAATGTAGAGGCTCCATACACTTTTTTTGTTAATCTCTAAGCTGATGAAAATGGACAACTTATTTAGATTACAAGAAACATGACACGGGTTAGGATTCCCGTATGGAATAATTGATAAATCGATTATTCAATACATATATGGATTTTTATGTATTTAATATTTACATCCCTTCACACCATTCTGATCATTGAAAACGGAGCGTATCGTGAACGATTAGCTAAATACTAGCCTTTTAAAGCCCTATCCATAGGTGATAATTCTCTTTAAAAATGATAGGAGTGACTGAATTACAACCGGTAATCAAAAAAACTGCAAAGGTTAAGAAATTCTCCATTAGAATACCATATGCTTCACATTGGGAGCCGACCTTTCAGGCTTTGCAGACAGCTAAACACACAATTTTGAATCCAGAGGACCACAAACATAAAACAAGGATCATGAAAATCAAGTATTTTATTATGTAATGTTAAAAACACCTGTATAAAGAAAACAAATGAATTACTTTGAAATTTTTGCTGCAATTTTATGTATTCTTGGCTCCTATGAAATTGCTGCAATAACTCTGCGTCAGTGTTCCCTTTAAGCTGTGCGCGTGTGCGCGCGCACATACATTACAACAGAGTGCACAAAAGTTACATCGGTTATACCATCACCAGAATAAATTAATTGACATTAAATAGTGTTGTTAATTATTGTCATTATTAAAAATAAACGTTTTCGTTTAGTAAGTCTAAATACCGTTATTTGGCGTAGAAATCTTTTTATTTCTTATCAAAGTTGCACAGCCAATGACATTTGCGAACATAACCTTCTGAAAATTTCTCACGGACCACTGGTTGGATATTATTTATTGTCGTTTTATTTTAAAGATATAAACGTGTCATTTTATCAAGTTTTTGAAATGTTTCATGTGGACTTCTTCATGTGGACACTTCACTTAAATAAATCGATTTGCGCTTAAGTAAAGAATAATAAATGTTCGTAATAAAAATATTTTTTTATTACGTTTTAACGATTAAGATGTGATTTTGATGCTTCATGAAGTACACTCAATCGACAGTATTAATTATTTTTATGAGTTAGGTAAACGAAAATAGTTTCATTTACTACCGAGATATGTATGCACACGGAAGAAGTTGTGGGAAATATATGAATCCCGCGCTATTCATAAAAATATATTTTATTACATCGTATATATATTTTGACCCTTTACATGTCTTGTGTCTGGACAATTCTGGTGTATCAAATCATCGTATAGATCAGTGATGGCGAACCTATGACCTGCGGGTCAGACACTGACCCACGAAGGCTTCCTCTCCACCCATTTTCCAAGCTCTTGGTTGGTATTTGAAAAAATAATGAACAAAATTTGACCCACTCCTCAAAAAGGCTCGCCATCACTGTTATAGATTAACACCGTGTTCGGGATATTTGTGTAGCAAAGAGCCAAACTAGCTTACGCAACACAACAAAACCAAATGAGTTGATGATACAATAATTTAAGTCGGATGTTGTTCCTCTATAAACCATATTTGCCTATACATCAACATAGACTGTTGTTACCTATCGCTTTTTTGAGGAAAAAAAAACGGAATATTTTTTCATGCCTGCCAATCAAAAATAAATGAACACGAAAATAAAAAAAACATTGAAAACAAATCTGTATATCATATATGGGCAACGATCGGCCCGCCGAGCTATTTTGTTCGGCCCTGATTCATCTCGGCGAAGTATTAGAGAAATAAATTAATAGTTCCAGGAAGGGATTAAATAATGGAGATGAAACAGGCGCTTGCAATAGCTCCACTCTACTAGTTCATGATCACCACCATATAAGAAATAGCAACGTGTTTTATTTAATTTTACTTTATTATGTTTAATAATTTAGTCCGGCCCTTGACTCGGAGACAGAATGATAATTTGGCCCAAGACCAATGTTCCCTCTAATTTTCTGAATGTTATGTGCGCAAAATATATTTGCCGTGCTACTTTGAAAGGAAATTAAAATTTGTGTGCGCCACATAACGGTATTTAGACCTACTTAACGAAATGGCTATTTTTTAAAATGACAATTAACAACACTAAATAATGAAAATTAATTTAATCTGGTGTAACTTTTGTACGCCTGTTCAAATGCATGTACGCGCGCTCGGCGAGTTATGTGCGCACGCGCACAGCTTAGAGGGAACACTGCCCCAGACCTAGGAAAGGTTGCCCACGCCTGCTGTATATCGATTCTGTAAAGGAAAAAGGACGTAACCAAAAGTTTTTTCAAAACAGCTTTTTTTCAATAATCACATGTATAACAGCATCATACAAGTTCTATCAAAAGGATGTAAAGTAAAAATCATAATTTAGTATCTAAATTTAACTTTTAAGCTTTAAAAAAGATGGGACTGTAAAAATTGCAACCGGGAAAAAGGAATTAAAAAAGGTTTTTCTTCAACAATGTATGAAATTAAAATTAGTTGAAATCAATGAATGAATGAATAAAATATACTTTATACAAATTTTATTAATGAATTAGAAGGTCTCAAGTTTTGTGTTGTTGATTTCAAATGTTCCGGAAATTGAGACGCAAAAATGCTTTGATTTTCCGGGATATCTTGACACATAACCCCTAATTGATGCAACTAACTTTTGGCCATTTTGCATGGGAGATTTTTTTATCATAAATTTTATTTATTTAAGCTCTTTGTTTTCAAAAGAAAACCACTAAGTCGTTCATTTTGTTCGCCTAGAAAATTAACAACGGCGAGTCCTGCTTTATTCATTATGTGTATCGATATACATAATTATATTATCAAAATAATGTTAAAACATCGAGTGGGTCGGAGTCGCCATGTCTCACATGTTACCTTAACCGCAGGCAGGACTTTCCATCCCCTACGGAAAATTGTTTGTACCTAACCACACGACAAAATTAGTTGTGGGAAACATGTAACCGTCAACCAAGTTACTTAAACGTACATACTAATATAAATTGTGTACACTAAGTCAACGAATAGGTCAACTCGCAAAACTTGTGAAAGACTTAATTATTCTACGTTAGCAAAATAAATAAATAAATATATATTAATTAAATTCGACTAAGCAAATAGCCTATGATTACTTAACAGCTACAATACTGATAGCTTAATAAATCAAAAACAATTTGACAAGATAATTTCAGATAATATTATTTACTTGGGGAAAGAACAATCGAAATAAATGATAGTGTTAAGACACATCATTAAAGATATCGACTGTGGAAAGAAAAAAGGAAGTAACCCTCTATTTTTCGATAATCACAATGTATACAACTTGACACACATTCTATCAAAAGGATGGAAGCTTAAAATGCCGAATAAGTATCTCAATTTAGCTTTTAAGTTTGAAAAAGATGACCTTGTGAAAAAATAAAACCAAGAAAAAACACTGAAATAAAAGTTTTTCCGAGACAATTTATTTGATTAATATTAGGTTATGTCAATTAAACACCAGTTTAGAAGTATGCATGCACTTCAAGGTTGTGTATAATTCATAATTTGCATTTGTCAAAAAATCATCAAAACACGCTTTTAGCGCCTCCTGTAAAATTTGATATGTGTGGGTTACGTCCTTTTTCCTTTCCACAGTCGATATGCTACCGGATAACGTACAATCTGTTTTCAAAAC
Source organism: Himalopsyche anomala (assembly GCA_031772345.1). Taxonomy (NCBI): domain Eukaryota; kingdom Metazoa; phylum Arthropoda; class Insecta; order Trichoptera; family Rhyacophilidae; genus Himalopsyche; species Himalopsyche anomala. Next base: position 11,618,420 of record CM062822.1, on the reverse strand, counting down.
ATTTGTAATTGAGGTAACATCTTATTATACAGCAAAGATTAAGTAGAATCATTATCATAAGCGGTATATATCACCTATCATGTGAAGACTGCCAAACTTATTATGTAGGGCTGATATGTAAAAACTTTAATGTTAGAATTAATTAAAAATATATGGTGTCTCAATATTTGTTCTTAATCAACTTATAATTAAATCGAAAATTATCGTAATTTTAATATAAATAAAAATGTAGAAATCCCCATCGAGCTAATTTAATAATTAAGTGTTGAGAATTAAGAGTTTGGGGTTCCAATACAATTGTATTTACGGAAATAAATTATGAGTCAGTAATTTTTTAAATAGGACAGGTGGCTCACATACTCTCCATATGGAATTAACCCTTCCAAACACAAGTTATTAATTTGTAGTTAGAAGTGTTATTGTTTGTATCAAATAGAAAGAAAAACACCAACATTAATTTTGTAATAAATAAGTTAAGAATTAGATTTATATTTGAATCGTTCAAATTATGTACATCCACACAGATTTTGTCACTAACGACCTGGGCTTCGCCTTTCGGCATCTTCAGGCGTTCAAGTGCACGGATGAATGTCTGAGTGTCTGTCTGAACTGAAAACTGTCAGTTCAAGTTCATCCGTGCACTTGAACGCTTGAAGATGCCGAAAAGCGAAACCCGGGTCCTTAGTGACAAAATCTGTGTGAATGTACATAATTTGAACGATTCAAATTTGATATTGAAATTCCACCGAGCACCTTTAGTCGAGATCTTAAATTAGATTTATGTTTTTTCTTTATAAATAAATAATCTTACAACATTTAGTCTGAAGATATGATTGTAATACAACTGGTTAAATCACCGATCACAAGTTCAATGAAAAAAAAACAAATGTATGTATAATAATTATTTAGTGTTTCGTTTCCAGTAGTGTTTTTAATAATATTATTTGGAATTATAAGGCCTTTGTTGGAATATAAATTGGAAGTGTATTTATTTTATAAAGCATCATATTCTATTGCGCTATAATGCTGTTAGTACACGATGGACTTGGCTTCCGATTAAATGTATTTGTGAAAATAGTCGTCTTCAAAAGAAGGATAACTTTCACAACGCTACCCTTTTACGCATAAGTAAACAAATATTTAGACGGTCGCGTACTTATATAAATAGATATCCAACAGTGATGTGTGGCTGCCGACATACATGAGAGGGGTTAAAAGAAGAAGTCTTCTATTTGCAAGAAAAGTATTTCCTTCCCTATTTCTAGGAAATCTAGAGTTACACGGACATCAAATACAAAGGAAGAAGTATTAAAACAGTGGCATGCTGTATCAGGGGTTAAAGGCTATTTTTATAGATATTTTAATATGCTATTTTACAATAATTGTCTAGTAATGTTTGTATTTTTTCGAACTAACTTTCTATCCAATCTTGAAAACATAAACGATTTTATAAGTACTGTAGAACCTCATATAATGACATCACGTACTATAAAATTAAGATATTTTTTTCTTACAGTGACATTACCCCCTATAATGACAAAAATCAAAACCCTAATCGAAACTTTTTTTAAAATATATCGTAAGCATTCATGTTACAAATACGTTTGCGTATCGACGACTATTCAATAGCTCTGTTTTCGTTGATTTTGAAGGACGTATGTGACGTGTCATCCGGGAATTCATAGACGGTGATTCATCGACGAGGGGTATTCAAACTATAAAGTAAGATATTATTTTTTCTACTTTCATATCAATGAGAAAATACAATTGAAAATCTCAACCCCCTATAATGACCCCCCCTTTCTCGTCACAGTAGGGGGTTATACTGTACTTGTTAAACCTACAAATCCCGTCGTTCACTTTACCGTGCTACAAAATGAAATTTTCTAGTCGGTCAATATATAGAAGCAGTGCTTTTTTAAGTACTGCTTTATGTGAAGCATCTTGGCATAAGTTTTTTTTACTACTTGTTACTCAGTTGCTCGACCTCTTTTTTTTAAGAGAGTAAGAATAGAAAAATAGGGTTAAGACAGGATCAGTGATTAAATAATCACTCGCCCCTTTCCCTTTCAATTTAAGGATTGGAAGGGTTGGGGGGTTGTAGATACCACACCCTTCGAGCATACATCGATAAATCGATTGAAAAAATTACTGTTCGTACTGGAACTAAAATCTGTGAGGTCCGTCACGGAAGTCTTTTCTTCTTCTGAGTGACCACCGATCAACTTATTGTAAAATATGGAAAAGTGTCAAATATGCTCTGACGATTCTGATGAACAAAAGTGACAGAACTGTTGCAGTTGAATTCCACGCGATACAAAAAGCGCACTAAATCAAGCATTCGATACCTGATTCTGGTCACAGAATAAGTATATGGACCTGGTATTGTTTTGTACTATGACATATATTTATGAGTGTTGCGATACCTAGTACATGACATTCAAAATTGACGTAAGATAGAGAGGGATAAACAGCAAATGATTCCGAAATTTTGTAAATATTGATTTGAAACACTAAAAATACCGAGAAAAAAGTGCTGGAACGTCGTTCTACCGCGTTACATGGGAAAAAAGCACCGCATAGAAGAATATTGTAAAAATAATTACTAAAGTTTGTGACTTGTAGATGCAGTGAAAATGTTATCACGAACCGCATTTAATTACTTTCAACCGTGTCGTTAAAAATATTGCTGACGGCACTGTAAGTGCCACAAAGGGTGTAAGCAAGATGGCTTTGTTTGTATTTGTCGACAATAAAATAAATTCACTACAAGGAAACTTTTTGCTGCTTTTCTTTTCAGTTTGTATTTAACTCTGCTAAAATGATTTTTTTATTTTATTTTGTTTTTGATGTTTTCTACAATAAATACAATTTATTATATCAAACAAATGGAATAAAGGGGTGACTGTTTAATTTTCGTATTCCGTTTATATACCAAAAAAATAAAATACAATAGCCGTCAATCATTCAGTTGAATAATATATATTTTTTATACGTTTCGTTTGAAATTTATATTCTAAGAAACATTGTTAAATTAAAAATAACTATACAGTATGGTATACGGGAGCCGGTAAATTGCTCGAATGGAAATTGCTCGAATTACAAATTATTCGAATTGCTTGGTTATTTAAACGGTTTTTCACGACTTTTTCTACGAATTTCATTTTTATCTTGTGCGACACTTGTTTAGAGAGTAAAATATAAAAATAATTTTCGTAAGTATTTATTTTAACCGTGTTCGCTCCAAATGCGGAATATATGATCTTTTAATGAAGTTTATCTCAACAGAAGTGTTTCTACGAGAACTGCTTATTAATAAGTTACTTAAACTGTTTCTATATATTTCCAGAACACATAGAAGACTAGGGCTAAGACAGAACAAACGGACAGAACAAACGGACAGAACAAACGGAAACAAATTGATTATCTTGTTATTCGAGCAATTTCCATTCGAGCAATTTACCGGGAACCAAAAAAAACTAAGAGACGTGAAAAGCTTTATTCTATTGACTTCATTTTTGGATTTTTTTATGATATATATATATATGATTACTGTTTCATGCATTTTATATCCTTTTTCAAAACATTATCTTATTGTCATTGAAAACAAACAAAATATACATTCTGGAGAAATCCACGAATGCATATTTAATAAAGATATTATCAGATACTTAAAATAACAAAGTTTATTTGATTGTGCATTGTTTACTGCAAATTTAACATTGTTGCTCCTGATTCAGCGCTGCGATATTACGACTACTAAATAACACGCAACAAATGAACTAAACAACTGTTACTGTCTGGACGATAACCTCAGATACATGAAATCGTTTTATTTATTGTCAAAAATATCGCAATGATACCATTTTTTACTATCGTATAGTGAGTGCATCGGTCGTGACCTTAGTGTCATCAGGTAGATTCAATATATCATTTTTATTACTATAAATAATATCACTGTTGTTATTGCATATTTAAATTGTCAAGCTAAATAATTTAAAATATTTATCATGCCGTTGTCTGCTGTATAAAGTTGCATCCTATTGACATTTGAACTAAAAACGTCTTAACAAGACGTCGCTAAATACATTTACGTCCGAAAACACAATTGAAAAAAATAATAGGGTAAAAATAGCAACGTATTTAGTTTCTATCAAGTAATAAATAAATTGAAAGAAAATACATTGTAAGATTTCCACTGAATGTGCTTGCTTGATAGATATTTTGAATCTTTGAAATTTTGTTTATTTCCATACGTTTTGTTTTTAACAACTCGGGTTTCGCCTTCTGGCACCATCAGGCATTCAACTTCTTGGATGATTTTGAACTGACCTGTCAGCGTAGAAATGTAAATGTAAAAAAAATAATCGATTCAAACATGGAATACATTTATTTTAATTTTAAAAGAAACATGAAACAATTAAAAAAAGGGTAAACCGTGTAATGATGAAATCACATAATATAATATTATACTATATACAATGGATTTTATCATTATTTGCCTGGGAACGAAATAGTTCGATCAAAATAGGGTGAACATAAGGGAAAAAAGTTTATAATCGATAAAACTATGTATTATTTCTTTCCTAGTCCTATTTTTCGAGAGTGGAAATGGGATAAGCTAATAATATCTATGACTTTTCTCTGCATACATGTAGTATATAATAACATTAAAAAATATATGTAGAAACGTTGAATTTAAATTCGTAATTTAAATGCATACACTTTAAAGTAAAGTATTTTTAAATAATAATTTTATTAAGAAGTAGAAATGCGTCTTAAAGTTATAATGGAAGTAAAAAGTTTTCAAAATCTTACCATTAAATTTATAGGTACCTTGATTTGGTCGTTCAAATTTGTGAAAGCTTTCTAGATACTTTCTCGTTGAGATACTTAGCTTTAAGAGTGGATGCAAATCCCTTATGGAGCGTATGCGAAACTTAATTATCGCAAAGTTTAGCCATTAAGCGAAGGAAACTCACGATCATGGCAAACAGGCAAGATAGTGGGGATTATTATACGCGTTACGTATCGCTTGCTGAGTATTGGTTTGTACTATCTATTCTTAATTAACCGTGTTTCGACACGTTCTGGAATTCAAAGCTTATTTTTTTTTTAGATGACTTAAAGAAAACAAATGTTCTTTTAAGTCATCAATAATAAACCATTATTGTTAAAATTTTATCATTAACGTCTGTGTTCCCATTAGGGCATCCAATCCCGGGATCCCGTTCAATTTTCTGATCCCGAAATTCCGGGATTGACATGGTCGCGATCCCGGGATTGAGAAATTTTGAGGAAATCCCGAAAATTGTCACGAAATTGGCAAATTGTTGATTTCAATTTCGTCGGTGAGCTACAATAAAAAAACGAGCTTCTGTGACAATCTGGGGAAAAGTATACCAAATTGAGGATTTCAAATTCTTCGGTGAGCTAAAAAAAAAACGAGGTTTGGAGATAATCTGAGGAAAAAGTATAGAGAATTGAGGATTTGAAATTCCTCGGTGAGCTTATTCCAATACCGGGATTGAAAATTAATCAATCCCGAAATCCCGGGATTGGAAAAAGGCTCCGGGATTGGATACCCTAGTTCCCATATCAACATTTTGCGGTATTTTCAATTTATTTTTAAATTTTTCTTTTTTTAAATGTTTGACATTAAAGCCAATGACAATGCGCCAAATATTTTTTAATTGAAACATGATACGAGTTAAACTCGACGAGAATATTTTTCGTAAGTCACTCGAGATCTATTCGAGTAATTGACATCACAAACACCCACGTCTTAGGTCTCAAATTTAAAATGCTTTAGCATCGTATTTTCAGACCAAAAATCAACATACAGTTTATCCTCGATATAACAAACTAATACGGGTGCGTAGGTTGTCCGTTAAAAGCAAAAGTCAGATATATAAAAATAGGGACTCCAAGCCAACTTCATACGTTTTTTGGGACTAATGTGCGTACCTACATCACATATTAACGCAAATTTGTTTATTTTGTATTCGCTTTTATTAATGTCCGAAACAGTTTGCTTTCCTATGTCATATCTATCACTTATACGAGATACATACACTCCATTCCAGAGGTTCAACTCATGGGTAGGCTGGAGGGGGCTCGGAGAGGCTCCCACGAGCCCTTATTTAAATTAAAAAAAATACTCTCAGATCAAATTAAAACAATGAACAAATGCAATGAACTATTATTTTTCACACTGCACATTTTTCTCTCATTACCGTAATTGTGCACAGTTCCTAATATTAATTACTTTGTAATATAATCCAGATTTAATCGTTCCGGTATTGTAAAGATTATAAAGATACGTTGAGACTTTTTAATTTTACCGGAAGAAAGGAAGAATATATATATATTTTTTTGTCAATTTTAGAACTCAATCTGAGTTAGAAAATAATATACTCAACAGTATATTTTTTGTAACATAATATTAGCGTATTAAGTAAAATTCGATTGCTTTAATAATTATTGAATATAATTTTATAAAAGTGATAAAACAGATAAGCGACTTCCACGGAACACCGCAAATAGCCCTGAGATTAAGCGATCCTTTTATTAATGTATTGGCAGTCCACCGATGGTTAAACTGTATTTACAAATAAGCGTAGAATATATCAAATAAAAACCATAGCCGTTAATAGCCGATTTTACGATCAACCCCACACATCGGGGATTTCCACGGAAACGAAACAATTTTATTTATCATTTTGATGTTTATTGTATTTATAATTTAACCACCGATATCAAATATAAGAGAAACGAGTGACCTTTGGTCTTTCAAATCTATTGTGTTGCAACAATACATCTTATATTATCAACATTTAAATAAAAAAATACATATTTTTGTACCACAATTTACTGAAATGACCAGGTTTTATCACATGAGCTTTATTCAATCGAGTTCTTATATTATAATATGGCTAAATTTTAGGGCTGACCATGTTCCATAGCTTGGATATTTAATTACAGTGACGTAGTTTATTTAGTAAATTTAACCATGTCCAATGGTGGATTTATCCTATAAGCGAATGAGGTGCACGCTTGAGGCCTCCAAATCTTATAGGCTTCAAAAATAGCGTAGATTATTCAACCCATGTACTTTTGGTACAGATTTTAATTTTTGAACATGGAATTTTCTGTCGTTTGTATGTTATCCGAAAAACAGAGCCTCCAAATTTAATTGCGCCTCTCATGTGGTTAATCCGCTACTGATCATGGCTAATATTTCTGATTAAAAAAAAAGAAATGTGCATACGCTCAATTCTCAAGAATCGTCGAGAAATTTAGTGATAATCTAAAATATTATCTGGATAATAAAAAACTGGTAATTAACAAAATATCTAATCATATAACACACGTTTATACCTCGATCTTAGATCGTATACAGTAAGACGTCTTAGGAATGAGAATATTAATATTAACATAAAACTTATACGTCCTGTTACCATATTCAAGTTACATAATTGTTTTTCTTAAAAAAATACTTCATGGCTAGAGTATGCTTTAGATATAAAGTTGCATATTGTAACATAACAGCAGAATCTATTAAATATTATAGAACCAACGTAATTTGTTGATTGTTGTTTTCTATACCGTTAAATACAACATGTAACTTCCTAAATACTCAATTATTTACTATATTAGACAATTTGCAAACCGAGGAAAGCTCACTAATGTATGGTTAGGTACTGATTATATAACACATCCATCTGAGTATAGACTGAGTGCAAATATTTTCCATCTCGAATACATAATCTCATTATTGAAGCTTTTTCGAATTACATATACTGACATTTCCAACATTTACGCCACAGTATTTTCTATTTTATTCTACAGCATACAATATTCTAGAATTATTTAACAGAGTTGTTGCAGAATAAATGGAAAGTAGTTTTATTTTATCTTATCTTTTACAGTCCACATTCTCAGTGAAATTGTATTATGCAATAGAAAAATTCTTCCGCAAACTTTCCGTGTAAATAAAAATATGTAGAATAAAAATGATTATCTAGTTACTTTTAATGATTAGTATTATAGCGTGGTAACCTTTTGCAATGTATTCCAAATTTCCCAAGAGAATAGGTTCGATCCGTTGTGTCAGTTATTAAGTATAAACTTGTTTGGCAAGTTAATTTGAACAATAATTTATTACATTCATTCCACATTGATGTTAATAACTTTAAGCCTTATTAATGTGTTACAAAGTGTGACATTTGTTTATCTTCTTTGAGGTCATAGACAATTATATTAAAAATTAAATTAGCAATAAAATTAATCTGCATTCCATCTTCTGTAAAAAGTATGGTTATTTTCTATAAGATGATTTTGAAATTTCTACTTTTAGCTGCCTGACTTACATATGTAATGGGTACAATTTTGACAAAACTTTTAATATTTGAATTACTATTGCTATTTTGTTGTACATATATTCAATATTGATTAAACTTTCAGATTAAAGATTTAGAACGACTATCTTACAGCATATTAAAGTTTATTAATAAAATAAAATAATTACTACAAGAGATTGAACAATCAGATGTGTGGTATTTTGAATAGATTTTTTGAACCCATAACTTTAAATGTTACATAAATTAATCACATTTAGTGATTTTTTTGAAATACAGATTTATAAAATAGAGCCGAGCCGTTCCCGAAAGAAGTGTCAATATGTTTGATGATTTGAGGACATTGTTTATTTTCATTAGGCTTTTTTTAACCATGTCCTGTCTCAATGTGGAGCTTGTGGACAATGGAGTTTATCAAAACATATTTTTTTCTACAAAATGCTTGTTATTCTGTAACTCAATCTCTCTTTTTTAATATAACGGAGATAGAAGAATAAGTCTAAGACAGGAGTGCTGGTTAGGTAATTGATACGTGTCGTTATAAGAATCAGATGAGTGGGAAAGAATTTTCAAACATCGCATATGTCTATGCTTACATATTTTGACGGTTGAAGTTAATTAAATTATAACGGCATTAATTATAAAATATACCTATATACCTAAGTGAATAAATAATATGTGGATAAAGTGATTGTGACAAATTTTCAAGGAATATATAAATGTATTGCAATAAAGCGTAAGTTTAATAAAAAAGACAGTCTGAACAATTTATTTCACAATTTTATATAACGATAGAGATTATTAATTTTTTGTGCGAGTAAGAACTTAAAATATATTGAAAAAACAGTTTTTCAAATTATTCCTACTCTCATCTTTACATAAAAAATGTAGTTATTAATTCGAAGACTGTGGAGACGTTAAAACATGTAATGACTAATCTAATCTAAAACTCCAAACTTTAATCAAAGCCGATTCTGAATTCAGTTTTAAAAAATGTGTTTTTTTCTCTCCGTTGAATGGGCTCTATTTTTTTTAAAACACTTCCCTTTCTTTGATCAATACGATGAACAGGGTCATTTTCGAATTTATTTAGATTACTAATTCTGTATGTAAGTACTTACGGATTATAACTTTCTATGTGAACGGAGGTGTGAATTCCTCATATCACTATTTTGTCTCAATATCTCGATAAATAATTGAAGAAATCTTCCCGGATTTTTTGTAATATCACAAAATACTATTTTTTTAAATTTTTAATGCGTTTGGACCTGTAATATCTTTTTAAACTACAATAGTAGTAAATACAGTGTTGCCATTTTATACTCTAGCGATTTGTATACAAAAACAAATAAAAAAGGCGTCGTAGTCGTTAGTTTTGTTCCAACCCTGACTCTGAATCCATATATCAGATTAATACTCACGTGCTATATTGATTTTTTAAGAATCAACTATGTAAATAATCATTTTTACGTTCAATTTGAGATGTGATAGAATTTCACTGTCTGACAAGCAATTTAATCGAATCTGTGACTCCGTTTTCGGAATAAAATCTGATAAAAAATAATTATTCTTTTGCATTCTGAATGTCACATCGATATGAACGACAGATAACATAGAAAGGAAAATTTCAATAGACTGTGTGAGGGGGAATGCGAAAGACAATGTAAGCAAACAAAAAAGACAATTACGTGTTGAGCTCGGCTAGGAGAGTCAGGGAAATGAGCAAAAGCTGTGGAGAGAATTTATTTTCCTCTAAGCCCGACCAACAATGAGTTACAACGAGTCAATACATCTATAAAATATTATTTATACAATTGTTTATCAAATTAAATTGATATTGTATAGTCATAACATAATCATATATGAATGTTTATTGACAGAATTTTACTTTAAAACAATGTATCAAATTTAGTATAGGTAAACGTTAACATATATTTTACATATGATATTGAAAAAAATCTTCTTATCTTTATCCACTCTTTGTGTAAGGTGTTATTTCGTGGTAGTAAACACGTATTAAGGATGTGGGTAACTGAAGAAAATATCAACACAGAAGAAAATATCAACCAAGTCTGTTCTGAAAGCATCCATAGGAATATATAACATTAAACTAAAAATGAAAAGAAGCCCATTATCTATTTTTAAGGAGCCGACATCGTTTAAAAATAAATTTGAGCCTATAATGGTGAAACCTTATTGGAGATTCTGATATAAGGTACCACTTTTTGAGTTTTTTTTTAACTTCCATGTCATCGACAAAGAACTAAAGATAAAACAAAGTAAAGATTATCAAAACTCTATAATATATAATATTGTGTTGAAAGCGTTGATAAGAAAAAGAAACGAAAAAAAGCTTATTAAAATATTGTCTTATGAACAAACGTAACTATTTATAGTGAATAATCTTCTTATACACTGAATGATTTTTTACACAATAAATGAAAATAGATTAATATCAATATATTTACGATTTTTTTCATAATGTACACTTTCACAATATTTCAATGATAACGCTAAAATACTTAAGCATTATAAGTACAACTACGTTATTTTTTAATTACGAAGCGATCACCTTCCTGCAATCTTTGAAAAGCCTATAACAATAAAACTTATTTGATACACGTATTTTTACTGTTCAAACTAAGAGCAATATTTGTTTACACGACATCTCATTTCTCAATATTAAATTTATTTATTTTTACAAAAGATGTTAAGTAAAGTTTACTATGTGAACAAATTGAGAGAAAACCTTCATGGCGCTGGCAATAAGGCTAATATTTTTTTCTCGCTTTGGTGCTTTTTTATCTATTAATATAATGATATTCAATATGTTTTCTTGATGAATATTTTACCAACTGAAACCATGTAGGATCCGCGAAACAGTCTCACCATTTTTTGACATTTTACATATGTATATATGTAGTTAAGAAATCGAAACAATAGAATAATACGCAAACATTCTTGAAATTGCAACGTTGTAGTTAATCAGAGATTACTAATATTTTTTTTGTTAAATTATATATACATTTCTTATAGAAGTGATGTAAAATATGCCTACTCGTATATAGAATATATTCACGTGTATGATTTTGGAATGAATTGCACGTGGGCGGCATACGAGTCATGCACGAACGACTTCACACCTGTTAAGTCAATTTGTTAGCGTTTCGCATCATGTTTGTTTTTCATTTGTATAATTTAAAAGCTTAATAAATGGGATGCTGTAAAGTATTAACTGACAAAGGTTTTTTCTTTATTCATTACTTTTGGCAGAATAGTTAATTCACAACAAAAAAGATATCGATACAGTAGAACGATATAAAATACAGGCAAATTATCTTGTGAGTTTTTGGTTTAAAAAAGCACTCTTTAAATGTTACAGATGTTTAAATCCAAGACTTACCCTGTGTAAGCAATGTACTGCGCACGATTATCACGTCATTACTGTCGCAATCGAATTCGAGTCATAGTGACCGGCCTGCTTGTAGACTGATAGAAACAATTACTTTTGCAACGCTACGATTCACACAACGGCACAGTAGTTTAATTTATTCTATTAAAATGTATTTACTACTTCATTCAATAAATTTACACTGCCAAATATAATCAAAATATATTGTCGTAATACTACACTTATTTATGGAGAAACTTGTAATATGTTGTTTATAAATTATCTGAAAGACTTTTATGCAACGGAATTTAGCTTTAATGAAGAAATTAAAATGAGTGAATGGTATAAATGTTATGTTTGAATATTATTTCATGAAATATAACCGCCCCTGTATATACAAGGGGTGCATGGATCCAATGCCACATTGACCGCCCGCTACTGATTTTGACCTTTTGATATTACTACACGAATATGAAAACTTAAATTTAACAAATATTGTTTATAATTCTTTAGGTATTATATTTTTATTATTCTCATAAAATAAACTTTTTCTGAAACAAAAATTTAGTTTAATTAATATAAATATTCAATCTGAAGTAAAATGTCAAACCTTGTCAAATCCATGGACTTTGTAAACTGTTAAGTAACAGTTGAAATACGCCGACTGAAACAATCATTAAAATTAGAAGTCTGTGTTTATTTAAAGAAAAACGACATTGTTACAAATTACAATACTGACAGGATGAAAGGTGTACCTTTACATTGTTTAAAGGTCAAAATACGCTCATAGAAAATGTAACCACAATAAGATAAACAAGTATTAATATTGGATTAGGCATAGAACAAGGATTTGTTGTTTTATTCATTTCGATTAAGACATACAACATGATGCTGTGTCTCTGTAGAAGGATATTTGTAACAAGCTTTTAAAAAATTCACGACGCTGTTTTTCGTTGGTGCTTTTTCATTGTGTCTCTGAGTTTTTTTTTTATCACTTTAACGTGTAGAAACAGTGTGTTTGCATACAACTTATCTGTAACAGAGCACGATGAAAAATAGCTTTGGTTTTTTTACAGCTTTCAAAAATCTAAAACAAAGTAAAGACACGAAGCCCAATCTTAAAATACTGTCACTCAAGAACTGGAAATATAAAACGAAAATTTACATAACACTTATTGACGTAAAAGTCTTGTACGAAAAATTCTACTGGACGTAAATAATAAACCTATTGATAAAGTGAATATCGAGCAAAACATTTTGGTTAATTTTTTCTATTTAGAAAAAAAAATATTTTAATTTTAAACAACATAAATTTAGTAAATTGAAAAACGTAGTATTTTACAGGGGTGTGAAGTTGGGAGTCGTGGTGTCAGGTGTTTTCTTCGGAGTCAGAAAAAATAAGTAAATGATATTTCCTATTCATAATATTGATTGGTAAAATGTAATGAAAAATATTCTAGTAACTAGAATGATCTAATGGTAAATATATATGTAAGTTATACGAAAACTATTGAAAAAATCAATTCGTAGTGAGAATCGGTTTTTAATTTAAAGCCGGATTCGGAGTCATATTGTTTTATCCGACTCGTCAGCCCTGATATTTTAAATGCCGCGTTGTAAAATAAACAGAAGAAAAATTATTATTTATTTACGATTTTTAATAATCTATGGACAATTTTCACAGAAAAATGGTCACTCGTTTCTCACCACCAAAAAGTAATTTACGGAGAAAACAAATAAAGTGACTATTATATTTGAGTCACTCAAAAAATGAGAATGTATTTGAATTCAACTGTATTACAACGGCTATTGATTTATTTTAATTATTTAATAGAAACTATTTGGAGATTTCCTCTACCCACTATAAATAATTGAATTGAAAGAAAATTTGATCTCGATTAAAATACCGTTCGTTAGGTAACTAAAAAACATTTTAATTTAACTTAGACCGACTGGCAGCTGATTTTCAGCTCTATCAAGAAATATGTAAAATAGGTAGGATTATATAAATACTGTTAAAATATAATCAATTTGTTTGTTTGTCAGAAGAAAATATTGGTATATTTTTATTAGACGATGTCACGTTGAATTACATGTGAATATCAACTTTAGCAGCAATAAATTCAATATAATAACGCAGGATTTTCCTTGTAAATATAACCAACGCTAGCAGAAGCTGTCAGTAACACCTGACAGAAAATGGCGCTCAGCAACTAAATAACCCCTCATCAATTATTTCTGTTTCAAAATACAGCCCAGAGAAATCACTTTATCCCCATTAATCTAAGTAATCATTTTTGGGATTAATTATATAACCTTGGAAGATTTCGTAAATAAAAACTCATGATTTAACAAAATCCTTTCTTTAAAAGGTAGCTCCAAGCAGAGCTTTAACGATCTGATGAATTTATGATGATATAAGGTCTGCGATAATGACTTGGTACAACGACCTCCAACAGACATCAGAGAGAGACGAGCTCGGCTAAATATTTATTTATAACAGACCTCATCCTCAAAACACATTTACCGAGTAAAAACAATTATATTATGTCTATAAAATTTAAAGTATCTTTTAAGTGTGTTCGAAATTCTGAAAACATTTATGTTTTACTAACAAAGTATAGTAAAATCTCGATTATTCGGACCTAATGAATTGTTAATTTCTTCATAATAATTATTGGTCAGCTGCGTGGTCGAGTGGTAAATTTCTTTGTCGCAGCGGCGTAGCCTTCTCATATCAGAGTAATTTAATGCATGAGAGTCAAGCGAAAAGGGGAGCCCAATTGTTTAATCTATTTCCGCTCCCAATGTAAAGCTTATGGCCTCCTAATGAAGGTATCTCAACATAAGTTTTTTCTACGAGAACTGTTTGTTACTCAGTCGCTCAACCTCACTTTTTTTCAAAGTGAGTAGTAGGAAAAGAAGGATAAGGCTAGATTATTTTCTACATAATCAATATAAATAATTGCATGGATGGTTCTTGCGTGAAGTTTTTTGCTACGTCGATGGCTTTGGTTACGGAGGTCACGGGTTCAAATCCAAGTACGGACAGTTTCTATAAATTGATTTTTAATCGATTCTTATTATTTTATTCTATTCAAAGCTTTTTAAATTTACGATATCTTAAATTCCCTTCCACCTATCCTGTCGTAAAAACTGGTGAAGCTAGAGTGATTAGCTAACCATTAATCCTGTCCTAGCTCTATTCTACTACACCTACTTTCTTTTCGTTTTAGTGTCTGCTGCTGAATTTTCCGACATCAAAGAAAATACCAACAATCTGTTTTTTTTTGTTGTTTATACAAGGCGACACAGTTTTATTTGTCAAAGGTTCATATTTCTCATGGAGCTAATTCCTTCTCGCGTTAGTTGCATTTTCCATGTGTGTCAAGGCTAATATTTTCCAATTGGCTTTGTTAAATATGAATGGTTTAATTTGTATCGATAGTTTTCATAAATTTTTATTTTATCTGATGTTATTTTCTACTTTGTTGTACAAAACTATTTAGCGGTAACAAATAGACATATTCCAACACATATAGGAGGAAAACAAATTGGATATAATAAAGATTGCATTTTCTCTTTAAATAATGGCGTTTCTAGTTTATTACGAAAAGTAAAATTGAGTGGTATTGTATTTAGAATAACATTTGATAGTGGAAAACACTGTATCTATAACTCACTTTTACGACGACCTATTGATGGATCGATAATAAAAATTTATGTTTATGTAAACCAGAGTAAATAAAGTTATAAATTTTATGAATGAAGCTTCTGTATAGTGTTCTTACCCAGTTTCCTTTCAATGAAATGAGAAACATTTCAAAATAATATGTTTAATCAATTTTGTCTGTTAGCCCAACCCATTATAAGGTTGAAACCATCACCGTCTTCCTTTGTATTGAATTGTATATATTAAAGAAGAATAAAAAGCTTAGAATTCTGCAGCTATGATATCTATTATGATAAAAAAATGATTATTTATTTATTGTTTAAAATTAAAATTATAGTACATGACATAACAGCTTACGCAAAATATAAAATAAAACTACATAATACATAAAAATCAACAAATAAAATAGTAAAATTTAACAAGCAGTTCACAAATACTATTACTAAAAATGTCCACTTATCTAGGCAAAGAGTTGATCAATCGAACGGCCCTTGGAACTGGTGACTCATACCTTCTAAGCGAGGTATACGTTTTTAGAAATAAAAGTTTTTGCTTATAGTTTCGCCCACGTAAGAATAAATTGAGAGCATGTAAATTAATAGTCATGAGAATTTCAGGATTATTAATTTGGCCCCGATGGAGACGAGAAAACTGCTTTAAGCTTGAAAACGATCTTCAAGCTTCAAGAGAGTGAAATGATAACATTCATAAAACAAATCTGTTGGGGTAGTATTCCTTTAAGGAATTATCAAAGGGGAAGAATTTAAATTTTTTGAAATAATAATATCTTAGAAATTTCTTATGGACTCCAATTGCAGCTTGTATGAACTTTCATATGGACTCCAAATGATGGATCCATATTCAAGCTTACTTAAGACCAAAGAAACATAAAGCGTGCGAAACACAGTTGGGGTTTCAAATGGTTTGCTTTGTCTAACAATAAACCCAAGAAGTGGTATCGTGACATTGGTAACGTAACTCTTGATTCAAATTTTTCTGATGATACTATTCCACTAATCGTCTACTCACAAAAGTGAGTGGAGTATTCTGCTACAATGAACCTATTTTTAAAAAATAAATTAGTTCATTCAAGCTAAAATGCCTTATTTAATTAAAAATATATTTTTAACATTAAAGGAAAAAATAGCTGAACCTAGTAAAACTGTTGCCGTTTCGACACTTGATTAGCCATAAATGTATAAATGGTAAATGCGAGTTGAAAAAAACTAAGATGGTATCTAAAAAATATATTTATTTTGAATCTAAAATGAATTATTTAATTTTAGTTGAGATGAAAAACTTAATTTAACTTTTCGTTCTACTTAAAATACATGGCTTAGTGGAATAGTTACATACAATAGTTATGCGAATAATATTTATGTATTTATATGATCGGGAATGAGATTTTTTATCTACACTTTCATCGCATACTGTGATATTTTTTTCAATTTTTTTATTGCTTTCAATTGCTCGGAGATTGAAAAGAAATACTGTTGTTTAACGAGGTACCCTGGGGATAATGGGATCTCATTCCGTAGCGAGTGATTTGTGATTTGTAAAAGAAAGTATAAAGCATATCATTAGAATGTCGACTAAGCTAATAATTCCATTAGAGAATCGACAATTTGAATTGACGCCATAATATAATTCATATTAATTTAAAAAATAAACATTATGAGCATTTTTATTGATATAATATGATTTAACACTTAAGATTGTTAAGAACAAAATACAAACATTCATCAATCTTTGGAAATTTATTATTATATTAAGTTATGGGAACGATCAAAACATCGCATATAAAATAAACCCTCACCGATAAACTGTTCAAGCCATTAGCTTAATGAAACAGAGGAAACTTTTAAAATTGAATTATATTCTCCAAAATAAAAGTAATATTTTATATTTTGTCGCCGTACTGGAAAAGTTTGTTACTGAAAAATTGATAGATAAACAGCAAATGAAAAATTTGAGCTTTTCGGATTAAGCCTATAGTTTCGATATTTTAAGTTACATAGCTAAGTATAATATCAAAATATAGATATGTAAATTTATGCCAACCAGACACAAATAAAATAAGGAATTAATAGGCAGAGACAATAAACTGCCTTTAAGTCTGCATTAGATACCGATAAAAAATGCTAGTTTGTCAAATTAGTACAATAAATGCACTAACTGAGTAAGTGTTTCTAGACGAAAAAATATTGATATTCATGAATCTAATTGTATACATACTTGACTCATTTTTGTGAATTTTGTAACGTAACAACATCTATCAATAAGGTGATAATTTGTATACTTAAGTAAAACAAATAACACGTTTAATTTATTACAGAATAAAGACAGTATTTATTATTCACGTATTAAGTAGATTAATTGGTTTTAGAATATATGAGATAATTTTTATGAGAAAATAATATGTTATTTGAAATATTATTTTCAACTTTGATTAAATAATAAATAACGAATTAAGAGTAAACCTATTATATTATCCAACAATTGTCATTTATCTAATATCTCCTTGAAGTCACATTAATCCTACGAAGAGAAAAGCTCATCGAGAAAAGATCCGTAAACTAAATATTATATGGCTTTAATACACGTCGCACTGTAAACTTATCTACGAAAGATATAAAATTATAAGTTTATTAACAAAAAAACTTGAAGTCTAATCATTTTAAAAGTAAAATTTGTTTTCAGAGTGGTGACTTTATTTTCAAAAACATCGTAGCTGGCTTATGAATAAATACAATATTGGATGTATATTTATTTTATATTTATATATATTACAGCTTGTATTATTGATATATATCCAAAGTATTATACATGTATCTCTTAAATTGAGGGTCAAAGACATATTGAGACTAGTGTTGTCACGCACCAAGTGTGCTTAAATAGAGAGAAAATAATGAAAAATAGTGTGTGGGTGGATTTGATCACGAAATCCTTTTCCATTACACTCTATATTTAGATATTTCCAAAGAACATGATTGGCTTTGTACTCTATACAAATATATGCACATTTTGGCTTATCTACTAATTTCCCTGGAAATGTTTTGCCTTATGAATACGATATCCGTCTTAAAGCAAATTCTGCAATAATTATAATAAAAGTATTGTTGATGTATACCATTTAGACACGTATACCTGATTTTGAATATGACTCATTCATATCTAATGAATAGCAGAATGAGCTTCACGTGAACAAATAAATTGAAATAAAAATTGTTACTATCGGATAGTAATGCTAAAAGTTCCGAAAATAGTGTCGAATATTCATTATTAACCATTATAAATATTACTTAGAAAATATAGCTTCTTAAAACAATTCATTATGGGATTAGGATGTGTCAAGTTTGAAGACATTTTATTATCCTTTCAAAAAAGTGTATATTTTTTTAAACATTCTACTTTCGTTTTTAAAACTTCATCATGAGAAATTTATTTATTTGAATGTGGATCGGAGAACTTTTGCTATTGTAAATAGACGTCAAACCAGAGCGTTGTTATTGCGTGCTGTGCACACCATACGGGCTAGAGAGTTAAAACATGATGCCATTGACAGAATTAACTAGTTAATGATTGTTCAACCAATGTAATAAAACATGCAATACTTTAACACATATCAAATATTGATGTACTGAATTTAAATTATTTGATCTAAAATGTTATTTGTGTAAAATAAAATTACAATAATTATTGTTGATAAAGGCTACGGATTTACGCTTTGGTGGTGTAAAATAATTTATCACTTAACTTCTTTCTTCTTGATATTATTATAAAAAAATGAAAAATGTTCACTCAAGCCTTGTTAAAAAATTAAGAGAATTAGTAATATGATCTTCACTAATTCGAAAATAAGTGGGCTGTCAGGCTTTTCATAAAAGGGGTTGAAATTTTCACGTTCTTTATAATTATGCCACTCCTTTGAAATATGAAGGGCGTAATGAAATAAACAATTTCACAGAAAGTTATAATGTGCGGGATTAAAAGAAAATCCTTTTTATAACAATGCGGTAATGACCATATACAAATTATTTCACCAGAAAAAAATGAACCAAGTAGTCATCATTATACTGTATTGAAAATTGGAAACATATATTATTAAATGATTTCGATAATAATTTTAAGAAATTCAGTCAAACTTATGCATGCACCTGTTATGTATACTCAATACCATACCATACTATGTTTTATTCTGTACGACGTTCTATTTTTAAAATGTGTTACATGTATTCTAATGAAACAATTGAAGTATGAAACAGTAGGAGAATAAAAAAACAATTGAAACCTGTCACTTTCTCACGATTTTCGTATTAATTATAAGATTGATTTATTGATTTATAAAGTGTAATATATTGTTATCTAAATAAAATTGAACCAACACATAAAAGTGTTTTAGTAAAAACAATAAACATAACATAAAAATTGGTGTCAGAAGTGGGATATGTGCTAAAATAACGTTAAGAAATTTATGGTGACAATAAATTAACGGTGAATAAAATTCTTTAAAAATTAGCACGAATCAAATACACGAAAAAAAATCTAATATAATAAAAGTACATCGATTAAATCGAACGGAAATTATAATAAATCAAATATAATATGAATACGAAACTAGAATAAGACTAAATCTTCAAATTCCAATTCTACGAAATCTATTATCGAAAATCTTCTACGTCGATACATCTACAAAATCTACTTTTGAATCATCAACTTCTACATGGTGACAAAAAATTCTGCGAAATCCATCATCGAATATTCAAACTACATCTTCTTGCCGACTTCAACTACATTTTCTTTGCCGACTTCAATTACATCTTCTTTGCCGATTCTACATCCAATTACAAGAAAAATCTGCAAGCTGCCAACAACCTATTTCAACGACTACTAGAACCAAATTCATCTTCAAGTCAACGTTTGTTTAAACTTTATGCAATATATTATTCATCATATTCTGTGAGTAACTTTTGTAACGATTTTTCTTACTCAATCTATACACTTTCACATCAAAATGCCTACACTTACTATCGATACATTGATGAAGTTTGTTTCGACATTTGACGGAGAGAAAAGAAATCTGTATCCTTTTATTAAAGATTGTGATACTGTATACGAACTATGCTCAGAGCAACAAAAAAACATACTTCTAATATTTATGATTCATTGCGTCGTAGGAAATGCCAAATACACAATTGCCAATTATAATTTTAAAAACTATGCCGAATTCAAATCATTTCTAATAAATACCTACGGTGAAAATAAACACACATCTCAGTTAGAACTAGAATTAAGAAATTGTAAACAAAACTTTAACGAACCAGTAATAAAATTCATTCAAAGAGTTGAAAATTGCACTAATAATCTTATCGGAGCTGTTCGATTTTCGAACAAGGACGATGCAGAATTGATAGGGAGAATAAAGCAAATTGAAGACAGCGCTCTTAATACATTAATTTTAGGTATGACCAGTCAACTGTCAACAGTAGTCAGGCTTTCAAAACCCAAAAATCTTATTGAGGCAACGAATATTGCAATTGATGAAGAAAAGTTTTATAATGCAGTTAGGGAAATGAACTCTAACCCAAATAAGATCAATCATAATTATTTAACCAAACATTCAAAGCCACACTCTCTAAATTCAGAACATAATCAATTTGTCGGTAATCTTACATCTCAATACAATTCAAAATTTTGTAGATACTGTAAAAAATCAGGACATATCTTAGAAGAATGTCGGAAAAGACAATTTAATAACAACGTAAAAAAGCAATATCAACAAAATGTTTCAAACAACAAATTCCAAACTTATCATACTCCTCGTAATTCTAAAAACTTCCAACCTCCTAATAATTCAGAAAATTATCAACTAACTCCGAATGTGCAAATCATTCAGGCAGAATATTTAAATTCAACAAATAATGATCAATCTCAACAATTCAACAACGTAAAAAATCAATATTATCAAAATCCTTCAAATAATAACTCACAAACTAATCAAACTCTCAGTAATTCTAAAAACTTCCAACCTCCTAATAATTCAGAAAATCATCAAATAACTCGGAATGTGAAAACCATTCAGGCAGAATATTTAAATTCAACAAATAACGATCAATCTCAACAACGATTGCAAAATGAATTGCAATTATCTTACTCTAATACTAATGCTGATGCATTGTCTCGAATCGAAAATCAAATTTTAAATACCATGACCTCTCAAACTTTTTCGTATGACAACTTCCTAGACAAACAAAATGAAACATTTAACGTTAAATTTTATGAAATAGATGAATCTCTTCTTAATCAAAAGCAATCTATAGCACATTGTATTTCTAACGACAAATCGATGTCTAAAGGAATAGCTTTAGAAATAAGTTCAATGATCTCTAATTATGACGAATTAGTAAATACACACTCTAAAGTAGGAGAAGTATTAAAATCAACAGAAAATAAAAATAATGTTTACCATTTAATAACGAAACAAAACTTTTGGAAAAAATCAAATTACTTTTCTATCTTTCAAGCATTATGTAACTTAAAAAATATTCTACATAGTGATAAAGAAACAAATATCTCTTTTCCACGCCTTGATAGTGGCTTACACAACTTAAATTGGGAAAAGATAAAGAAAATTATCCAATATGTTTTTCACAACACAAACATAAATATAACGATTTGTCATAACAAAATAATTAATCCTCATCACGACGAAATTCCACAAATACTTAAAGAGTATCATGACTCTCCTATAAGCGGAAAACCGTTTGAACGTATAGCTTTAGATATAGTAGGTCCATTACCTTTAACTGAAAGTGGAAATAAATATATTTTAACTCTTCAAGACGATCTTACAAAATATTCTCAATGTTACCCTATTCCTAATCATGAAGCAATGACAATTGCATCTCAATTAACTAAAAATTTCATTTGTCAATTTGGCATCCCTGAAAAAATTCTTACCGATCAAGGAAAAGATTTTACTTCAAACATACTTAAAGAAGTAGCCAAACTTTTTAAAATCGAACAAATCCAAACCAGTGCGTATTCTCCTACTAGTAATGGTGCGCTAGAGCGTAGCCATGCTACTCTAGCCGACTATCTAAAACATTACATATCTCCAAGTCAAACCGATTGGGACGAATGGTTACCTTTTGCTATGTTTAGCTATAATACTACTCCACACACTGCTACAAAATTTACACCTTTCGAATTAGTTTACGGAAACTCACCAAAACTACCAACAGCTATAATAATACCCGAATTTAAATATACATATGACTCGTTTTTAGATAATCTTAAGCTCAAATTAACCAAATCACATGAAATAGCTAGAAAGAATCTAGTTGAAAGAAAAGAAGACACACAATTAAGGCATAACAAAAATAAAACCTTACGAAAATTTAAAATCGGTGATAAAATATATTTAACAAATAATGCTACTAAACTAAATAAATCTAAAAAATTATCTCCTAACTTCCAAGGTCCGTACGAAATCATAAAAGTCAACAGTCCTCTTAATATTACTATTAAAGTAAAAAATAAATTAATCAAAGTTCACACTAACAGAGTGAAACTTGCTATTTTAGATCCCTTACAGTAAGTGGATTTAAAACAGATTACGACAATCATTACATTATCTCAAAAATACCATGTTTATTCAACCTTAAAATCACAATATACACTCTTACATACTATATAAAATTGTTATCAACTATGTAACCAAGATTTTATTTGTAAAACCTGAATTTAAAAGTTACTCTAAAATGTTATCCTAATAAGTGAAAATGTACAAACATAAAATTATTATATATTTATTCCAGATGTAAATATCTTAAATGATGATTGTTGTAAGTAACAAATAAATAAATAAAATCCATCTCCTCCATTACAATCACTTACAATACCTTATGTACATCATCTCAATATTTATTATAATCATATATTTATTGTATAAACTCATTTAAGTTACCAATAAGTTTATTCTTTAGGGGGGAGATGTTATGTATACTCAATACCATACCATACTATGTTTTATTCTGTACGACGTTCTATTTTCAAAATGTGTTACATGTATTCTAATGAAACAATTGAAGTATGAAACAGTAGTAGAATAAGAAAACAATTGCAACCTGTCACATTCTCACGATTTTCGTATTAATTATAAGATTGATTTATTGATTTATAAAGTGTAATATATTGTTATCT
>CM062822.1:11510654-11594691 GCA_031772345.1 Himalopsyche anomala | reverse complement strand
GATTTATTTATTTTATTTATTGTTTAAAATTAAAATTATAGTACATGAGATAACAGCTGACGCCAATTCGTCATGTACTTGACAAATATAAAGACACAAAATATAAAATAAAACTACATAATACATAAAAATCAACACAAAAAATCAAGAAATAAAATAGTAAAATTTAACAAGCAGCTCACAAATACTATTACTAAAAATGTCCACTTCTCTAGGCAATGAATTGATCAATCGAACGGCCCTTGGAACTGGTGACTCATACCTCCTAAGCGAGGTATACGTTTTTAGAAATACAAGTTTTTGCTCATGATGAAGTAGCGGCATATGTTAATAAATGTATTGGTAGATTTTCTTTTAATAATATTACTTAAAAATGGAAAATAACGTCTTCGAAATATAAACAAAGAGACACTATAAAACAAGAACTTATTTTTTTTTTCATAGCACATGCAATAAATGTCAATATACATTTTATGGATTCCAAATCTTACCGTAGATAACCCTTTTCAATTCACCTGAATTGAAATTGTTACAGCCAAATAAACAGTTATGTTTGAACTCAAGTATTTTATCTGTTGGTTAAATAAAGTCAGCGCAAGCCCTCAGGGTGGGAATGGAAAATCTTCAAAGATTTTTCCATTCTGTCTCAAAACTCTACAAGTTCAGACATATCAGAAACCAGCCCACGTTCACATTTACAATGAATTTTGTGGGTCACATTGTTCTCAGTATATAATATTTATGATACATACGTTCATGAATAGCGAGTAGCTTTGAAACAACACTATATAATAGTGTTTATGAAAAAAGTAATCACTCAAGTATGCTAGTAATTATTACCAATTTCGTACAATTCTTCTGAGGATTCATATACAGTCGAACTTATTTAAAAACTATTTCACCGTCAGATAACATCTTGTATAAATAAAAATGTTTACTTATAACTTTAATATTAGTTCTGATTTCGAGTGGAAACGTTGTCGAATTTTCATTTTAGATGATTGCATTGTCAAAAGTTCAAACATTTTATTATTATTATTAAATAAAAGAATATTATTTAATATTAATATTAACATTAGTTAATTATTTTATAATGTAAATGTCATTTTAGTATCATTATTGTTTGTTTGTTTTTTATCCTCCCCTCCTTGCTTTCCGTTTTTAGTTTTACAATATATCATGTAAGAATATTAAAATTAAAATCATTCGTACTAAAACAAACTTTGTAAAAATAAGATTGTCTGAGGATGCCTCTGAAAGAGGCGAAACACGTGTCACAGTTAGTACCACAATACGTGTAATAATCGAACTTATTCTAAATTTTATATTATCTTTACAACTAAGGCCTTATGCGAATATACAACGTATATTAGTTAATAAAGAATCGCTTGAATTTTATTTTATTTTTATCTTTTTTATGAAACTGTATAATTTACATATAAAAAAAAACACTTTGCTTACAATGTCGTTAATTTTGAATACCCAAATGTGTAATAATGAGCCACAAGGTACTCCATCCCTATCTCAGGCATACAAGACCTTTTTAAAAAAGCTAAACTGATTAAACAGATGCTAAGATTTGGCGTCAGAAATATTTATGGTAAATATTTTATAAGATAAATTAAATAAATTTCCACCGTGTCAGCGGTAATGAAATTTTGAATTCACAGGTGCTTTTTCCTTGAATTTATTCTAAAAAGTATTTTTATCCCTTTGAATTGTGAAAATGCTCACTGGAAACATGATTCCACTTCACTTTCAAGAAAGGTGAGCATACTGCATAAAAAAATATTTCCAACGTGAAATATGAATTCATTAATTTTTTTGAAGATCCTATATATTACGAGAGGATTTTTTCGCATTATAAAAAAAAAACAGAAATTTTCCGACATGTACAATCAAATGCATACTTACTTATCAAATTAATCAAAATGAATAAACTTTACTAATTCACCAAATGGGGCTTGTTTTTAGGAATGTACGAGCCTTTAAGAAGTGAAGTGAGCCGAATAACAAAATGGTGAAACTTTTCCATTAGACTTTTAAAAAAGTACGATTACGTTTTCAATTTTTTTTTGTGCGAACTGTCATCAACTTTTAATTTTATTTATTTTGAGTATTTTAGAGAAAAAATGATAATTATGTGATAAATTATTATTATATGATACAATTGAAATGATACATTCGGTATTGAAATTATTAATTTCTTACTTTGTCATCTCTTTTTAACGTTTATTTTTATTGTTACGAAATATTGTGATGTATTTTGGTTGATGATAACATATCGACTGTGGAAAGGAAAAATAACGCAACCCACAGTTTTTCAAAACAGCTTTTTTTCGATTATTACAATGTATACAACTTGATACACGTTCTATCAAAAGGATGTGAGCTGCAAATGCCGAATAAGTAACTAAATTTATATTTTAAGTTAAATAAAGAAATTGGCGTGTTAAAACGTCGGCCAGGACAAAGGACTTAAAAAAGGTTTTCCTTAAACAATTTATTAAATAGTATTAGGCTTAGCCAATAATAAACTAGTTTATCGGTTACCGTTTACTTTAAGATTGTGTATATTTCATAATTTGAATTTGGCCCAAAATTATCATGCAACGTTTTTTGTGTTTTCTGTAAAATTTGTTATGTGTGGGTAACGTCATTTTTCCTTTCCACAGTCGATATTTAAAATTCGCACAATATAAAAATATAACGAAAAGCTTTTGTATCTAAATAAATATTTTTTCACTAGTTTACGTAAAACAATAAATGTTGATTGAGATATATTATTTTTGAATAAATATGTATTAATAAATAAGTATGTAATAATTATTAATTTACCATCCGAAAACTATTAAGGACTTCACTTTATTAAAATTACAATAAAGAGATTTACATCTTAAAGCAATACAAAATCAGATCCCGTATAAATCCTTAGATTGTTATTTTATGAATATGATGATTCGAACTGACGTCAGGAAGGAAACTTTACTCAAAAACCACCCTTAAGTGTACAGGCGCACTCCCAGGAATAAATTCAGTCTACCCTCGCCCGCGGTACCTGTCAGTCGTCGGCAAAAGTCCGGGAGCTTTCACATTAAACCATATAAGCTTATTCAATTCATGACAAATAAATTTCGTGCTATTTTTTTGATTGCCAAAAACTTTCATCTATTAAAAAATTGATTATTTTAAAACCCTTATTTTACTGAAACTTAGTTTCGTTTTCAATCTGGAACTTGTCGTCAAACGAATATGTAAGTAAAATTAATCTATTTTAATTTCGTTTGTATTAATTGAAATATTACAATTAATAAAAAAAGTTCATGTTGAGAACTGCTACTTATTAAAATTACTACTATTAATACTATACACAAAGGTGTACCATATAATATCATTATTGATTGTGACATATTGTTATGAATAAATACAGTTTTCTTAATATACGGATTGCAATGCGGTGTTCCGATTTTTTGTGTTGCTTTATAAAATCATGAGATAATAATTTCATTTTGTACACATTTAAGTTCTTTTAAAAATTGATATATTTTTCTTATTCAATTAAGTATTAACTAATTACTAACACCGCTCAATTAAAATACATATTATGCTATGAAATTATAAAATAAAATATCCTCAAACAATTGTGTATGAAATAATTGCATTTTTAATTATTTTTTGTTTAGTGTATTAGGTATATATCTATTTGTTTTTTTTATTAACGGTGAACTCTTGTATAATATGATCGATCAATTAAATAACATAAGTTTTTTTTCTTTCACGAGATAATTAGAATTAGGGATGAAATACGATTTTTTAGTTGAATATACAATAATTTCCGGCACGCATACATAGCATAGAACCGAGAATTTAAAAGGTTAATTTTTCTTTTTCTTTTATTTATCGTTATTTTGATTAAGAAGGTTGCTCTGAAATTTACGATTTCATGTACTGCATAAAGATTCATCTACGTGAAATGTATATTAAGTGCGTTTGAATAAAAATAATCATCGTTTTTCATATATTATCCATTGAAATTGTTATAAGGATTATTTTTTTGTTGAATCGTTTATAGGCTATGAAATGTCAAAAAATTCTATCATACAACACAGACAATCCTAATTTTACACAAGGATACGGATAACGAAGGAAGTTTTCACAGATAAATTAAAGATAGTTTTCAATACATTGGACCGCATACATTCAAAACTGTGAAAAAAGACTATTAAGATTTAGAATCTTTATTGCCTTTAATTATTTCATACTATTTATTACGTACTAATTTATAATTTCTAGAATATTTATGTACACGGCTTTACAGCAGCGGTTGGCAAAATTTAGAACCTCACGGACCACCAAATTCATAATTTTAAATCTTGCGGACTAACTATCAGATTTTTAAATGACTAAATATGTATATTTTTTTTATCAAAGAACACAAAAAATTCAACAAAATCATTAATTGTAACCAAATTATTAAAGTGAAATATTAATAGTGCAATAGTGTTATAGCTGAAAAATTAAAGGAGGTTTAATTATATTAAGATTTTAGCATAAAAATAGTAATATAGATATTTGGCTCTTATAATGTTACTATTAAATAATAATTTGTGTAGTTCTGGGATTATTTTTTGTAGTTTTTAGCTGCAAGTTTTTCACGATTTATTCAGCGTGTAGATTAAATGTAGGTTCAACATTCTTCGCTATTACAACAGTTCCTAAAAGAAGTACAGTCATATTTACTGCACCGTCTGTGCATATACCTGTACATTTTCCCCATTCAATTACGTGTCATATAAAATAACTATTATTACTTAAAAATTACTTAATTTAAAAAAAATCAAAAATGGTTGATCTACCTGGAAAATTAAGTGAAAACAATAGTTTTGCGTGTAGCTCTCTTTTACACTGAACCCCTTACAAAACAAAGATGGAGTCGTTTTCGTAATAGATGTGAATTCGTTAAGTTGAATTGAATATAAAGATGTATTTTTTATCTTTATCGTTTAATTTTCAATATTTTTGGGCTATGTCTTTAATTCTGCGCTTGACAGTTTCGGCAGAATAGGCTTTTAACAAGCAAACGTAAATTAGTCACCGTTCAATCTTATACGATTTTTTGCGTTTCGCGATCTGATTTGGTATCAAATAAGAAGGTTTTTCACGGTAATTTTTTTAAACCAAACTATGTTTTATATTGAACATGTATTACTTACATGATGTATGATGCTGATCTTGCATCGTTCGTTTGTGTTCATAAGTCACTTATTTTTTTGGTAAGTTGCTATGGGTTTTAAAATATTTAAATTAATTACATTCCTTTGGGGACTACCTAAATTTTCTCGCAGAGCACGACTTTGCCGATCACTATCTTTACAGCAGTGGTGCGCACCTTTTTAAAGCCAAATGCCATTTTTCCAATGCTAAATATGTGCCACTCAATAGAAAAAATATTTTTCCAACAATTTACTACTTATTTGCTTGCCATATTGTAGAAAAAAATTCAATAATCTTGGTAAAATTAAGTATTAAGCACATTTATTTTTATTTTACTAAAAATAATAAAATATATTTATTAAAATGTACATAGTTTACATGTGGATGACCTGTTGCAGAGAGCTCGAATCTCAGACTAAATTTAAAACGACTCGCTTCATAAAAATTAAAATGTATCTATATCGTATATGTGGGTGGAAAAGGAAATATTTTTGTTTTTATCAACTAGAATAATTTTGGAATTTGCTATAATTCTAATCAAATTCATAACAGTAGAATAAAAAACAAAAAAAAATATTTTTTAAAAAATTAAAAAAAGTGATTCTAAAAGCTCAGAGTGCCATCG
Organism: Himalopsyche anomala; assembly: GCA_031772345.1. NCBI lineage: Eukaryota > Metazoa > Arthropoda > Insecta > Trichoptera > Rhyacophilidae > Himalopsyche > Himalopsyche anomala. Next base: position 11,588,852 of record CM062822.1, on the reverse strand, counting down.
AGAAACGTTTTGTCGTAAATCGTATCCCATGCGCATCACTGCTTTACAGCATTTGACTAAAAGAGTTTTCTCTTATTTTGGCAAGCATATTTTTTTCTTCAATGTTTATTTAACCAAAGTATTTAAACGGTATCGATTAGAGTGGCAAACCCATCGCTCAGTGTTGGCAAGAGGAATAAATCACTTGTATTTGAAGTATTGTATTTTTATTGTATGGGTACAATCGGCTCATCAGTAATAAGACAAAAAATCTGTAAATAAATTGCTATCGTTATCAAGTAAATTATTTTCAAAGTAATATCAGCACTGTTTTGGTATTTTGCAATTATTTACGATAGGTTCGGTACCGGTGTGCAAAATGGCAAATAATTACTTCAGGGTAAAGCGCTTTTCGTGGAAATGGCTTTCGAGTTAATTGAAGCATGATTTGGATTTCCCGCAAATCGAACAGACAAATAATTGCCGACTTATATGGCGGTCACGTAAATATATTTTATATAAAGAAACAGGTTGAATGACAATCGCTAAATTACTAGGGGTGAACGAAGGCAACCATATAAATTATTTTTACGATTCTGCTGAGAAAACAAAGCCAAATATTTAATAAGTTTATATGATGCAGTAAAGCACTGTGCCAGATATACAGTATTTTTTATATAATTTACGATGACCTCTATAAAGGTTTATAAGCATACACATACAATTATATACATTATATACGTAAGGTCAATGTGGCATTGGATCAATGCACCCCTTGTATATGCGGGGGCGGTTATATTTCATGAAATAATATTCAAACATAACATTTATAACATTCACTCATTTTAAATTCTTAATGTATGTATTGTCTATAATAAATATTTTAGAAATCGAAGCGTGTTCGCCACATTGACCGGCCGCCACTGATATTAAGCATTATTAAGTTGTTCATGTAATCCGTGATATTACATGAACAACTTTAATATTTTTATGAGATGTTAGGAAAAATGGTTATTATTTTTAAAGATCTCAAGGTATTTGATTATTTTTCATTTATATATAATATATATCGACTGTGGAATGGAAAAAGAACGTAACCCACAGTTTTTTCAAAACAAGTTTTTTTCGATAATCACCATGTATCAAAATTGATACACGTTCTATCAAAATAATCCAACCTGCAAATGCCGAACTTCAAGGTTGTGTATAATTCATAATTTTTATATGGCCCAGAATCATAAAAACACGTATTTTGCGTAAAATTTGATATGTGTGGGTTACGTCATTTTTCCTTTCCACAGTCGATATGTAATATTGTGGGTTTCAATAAACAGAATTTTGAATAGTTTATTTGATGATATATAATATATGGTTATTAAACTTAAATTTTTATCATTTTTAGTATATATCTTGCCAATGCAACGCCTTAATTTAAATTCAGTTCGTACGGTAGCAGTCTCCAGTTGAATTTTAAAAGCAACAAAAAAACAGAATGATTTATATGTACATGCGAGCTGCTGTGTTTGCAAATGTCCCGTGATATCGTAGGTACTATCACCATTCAACAAAAAGGGGAAAGAACCAAAATTAACAGTTATGTCTTGGCTATGTCCTTCATTCCATGAAAAATTAGTATGTAAAAATATTAAAATAATAATACTCAAAATCTCGTGTGAGAATAGTAGTATTTTTATTTTATTACCCAACTGACAAAAAGAGGGTGCGAAATGGTTTTTTCAATTTAAATAACGAAAAATAATATACAGTATAAATGTGCCGAAGATTTCAAACAAAATTGTATTATCCATTATTAATTTCTGGTTTTTCAAATTTATCAAAATATTTAAAATATATCCACGGATATTTGTTCGATAAAAAAATAAACTGTTTGAATTCTGTTTTTCATTCGGAATCGAATCACGCTTTTCAATTATTACAGAGTAAATTTTGCCAAAAAAATCTTTCTGAGAGTGTTCTGCAAATCTTTTTATACCTACAGCAATACTCCGTACTCCATTCATTGCTACTGCGTTTACCTCTGGGAATTATTTCGGCGGAAAGTTTAGTTGGGTATAAATTTTATGAAATATTAAAGCTTTCATGCGGGTTACTCTGATTTAGTCAAATATTTAAGGAAAGAGCTGTTTATTCTGGAACTTAGTTAAGTGTGTAATACTAGTTTTGTTTAGTTTTAATGAAAACTTTACGCATATTACAATTGTTTACATTATGATGATTGTTAATAAAAGCAATATCTGTAGCACAATATTATGCCAATATAATTATTATTGAATAACAAAGGAGTGAGAATAGTTATATATATTATTATTTTTAATACTGATATAATGCTGATACGAAAACCTATTTAAAAAAAATGGTTTTTGAAGTTTCACTAAAAAGGATAATCTGATTAAAATACCGAGAAATAGACTCGTATATAGAAAATTCGACCTACACTATTTTTCGGTTTGATTTCTTTTTTTTATGGTTTGTCAAAAAACGAACTTATTGATTATTTTATATATTCGTCGTCGAGATCCGTTTGAGTAAAGACATTCAAATGTATTACGGATTATTTGTTTTTACTTGATTTGACGATTTCCCAATATACGAGAACCAGAAGCAGTTATCTCAGAGGGGAGCGATCTGACTGTCTAAATAGCATTCGAGCTTCGTTCAACCATTTCATACTTCGGTTCATTTTGTAACACAAAGCATGTGTGGTATTGTTTTGAAGTTGACCACATGACTATTACTAATATGCAATACAAAATAGACCTGACATTAACAGGACTAATTATACACGTATAAAAAACACCCAAAATACTTTCAATTATAACCTAAATATAATATAAATTAATAGTCAGTATAAATATGTACATCAATGAATGCAATGCAACTCATTGATTTATACTGATTACTGACTAAAAAACTCCATAATACATATAATTTATATGTGTTATCAAAGCAATTTCAAGTGAAAAATGATAGTTTTTAATTAAATCATAAAATCAATGAAAATTGTTTTTAATTTAAAACCTGCAAAAAGTATATCACTCTATAAGACAGTGTATTTTCTCTCTCAATGTGGATCGTGCTAATTACAGACTTCTAAATAAAAAGTCTATTTGATCTCTGTACGAACTTCAAATTATAATGCAGCATAACAGTAGTTGACTTGAGAATCTCCAATGAGAATTCTTTTTTTTTTTGAGACAGTAAAGGTATATGTGGATTTGTAGTAAAGTATCACTCTCTTAATCGTTGTAGATTTGGATGAGTGAAAAGAAATACAAGTACCACAAACTACATCTTTATAAAAAAAACGATGCATCGATTGAAAAATCAATGTAAAAAGTGCTCGTTCGGAAAATCAAGCTCAAAATGCATGTTGAAAAATCCTTGTATCCAATTAAGTTTTATGCAATAGACACTTTGGCCCACACATTTGGAACAATGGCAAATACCTAGCTCTTTAACACAAGATAATAATTCCAACTGAATTTTGAAACCTGTTGGTTGCATATATGTATACTAAACCATCAGTCATCAGTAGTTCGGACCCCTTGGATCAGTATTCCCCAATCTTTTGACACCTGCGGACCGGTAAAAAAAGGAAAAAAACCGCGGTCTACTAATGCAGAGCCTTATTGACGTCTATTTTTCACTAGAAAGATTTCATACGAATCATAAATATTACTAATGTTGGTGTTTTGGTGCGTTTTTTAAATTTACATGCTCATTTAATTTACACCTTTACCCACAATTGTTTGGGTATATAATTTATAGATATTGAAAAAACGACATAATTGGATAATGGATATAATTTGAAATGACGTTTTCATGACACGTGCTTAAATTCATACCATATTATACCACACTCGAGATCGGTTGCCAATTTCATCACATTTGTTGAGTTTTTCACTTCCCGTTATTTTTAAGTTCCTTGGTGTCGCATCATCCTACCAATTATTACTATTTAACAATAAATCAAAATACAAGTAAACGTGCAGATGAAAAAAGATCCTATATCTATTATTTTTGCATGGCGAATTTATTAAAATTTGGCATACTGTTTGCGGCCTGGCGGAAAGTCTCTGCGGCCCGGCATCGGGCCGCGGACCACTGGTTGCGAAACACTGCCATGGACCATTAAGTTCACAATTTTAAATCCCGCACACCACTTACATGCTCTTTAAAACAATTACCAACGTATCTTAATTAAAATTACTATGATTTATTTTTACTATCATGACATTAGTATTTATATTATATAACTTGTTGAAATTAATTATTACAAATTAATATAAGTGATATTTGTCGCAGCGTGCTAGAAATAAAGTTTTTAGATAAAATCACTTAAATATGTAGACCATTACTGGCAACTGCTGGGATTAGCAACGTACAAGGTTAGCAAAATTTATTAAAAAGAAAATTAACGATTTATAATTATGAGATCAACCTGAAACGTTGATAGGCAATGGTTTTACCAGAGGCGGTTCTACGTACTGGGCTAGGTGGCCTGCATTTTTCACCCAAAATGTGTAAAAAAATCATAAGATGGCCGAATAAAAATCAACAGCAATTCGAATAAATAAATATATTTCTAAACGTAACTAACCTCCCGCAAATTTATACTATACCTTTGTTTTGATTGATCAATGCTATGTCTACCTACAATAATACTCTCGATTGTATTATATTGTTTCATACTTACATTAGCTTTGATTTTATTATATAATAATTTATGCTTTGCAGTAGTTTCGTAGTATTTGTTAAATTGTTTGTAGATTAATGTATATAGTGAATTGGAAACATGCACAATTTCGTAGATAGTATACAATGCTAAACTTTTTTTTAGCCCACCCAAGATTTTAGGTCACGAACCGCCACTGGGTTTTACTATAATCATGCATCATATTAAATTCGATTTTACCCTCTAACTCAAAATAATTAAATGCAATAGGTATTTATTTTATCAACTTTACAAAAAGATGTGATTAAATGTGTCAATTTATTTTTGCAATCGAATCGTTATTTCGTATTGAATAATACGGTAATGGGATCCGATAAAAACCAGCCAATAAAGTTTTAGTATTTGAAAATAAAAAAGGTCCTATTGAATTTATCAATACAAAAAGTTTACGCCATGCGTCATTTTACCGACCCATTTCTCAAGTTAAACAACCTTTATTTTATTACGTGCTAGATCATATACGTTGAATATAAAACGAATTCTATTTATCGAACTTATTAAGAAATTCAATCAATAAATTCGATTTCTAAATCATTTTTCCAAAGAGATCTATTTTTTTTTAAATCGTACGGTTCCTTGATTTACAATTTTAATATCAAATTTGAATTATTTTTATTCAGTACACTTCCATACATTTTGTCGATACCGACCCAGGTTTTGCCTTTTGGCATCTTCTGGTTTTATCAAGTGTACGTATGCACTTGAACTGACCAAATATCGTTATTTAATGAATTAGATATTTCAAGCCAAAACAATCGATCTATAAATTTATTTTGTTTCTAAAATATTTTCAATGCTTTTATCATATTTTAAAACGTGTCAAATTTAAGTTCACTGTATATTATACAATAACCATTTTGAATCGAAAAACCGTTATTTGATTGTCATTTTCTAAAAACCATACTATAGGTACATATATATGTTGTGAATTGTGGAGTGAGCTTCTGACTGGGCACCAAAATTTGAATAAAACGAAGTACTTGTTTTCTTTACTCATCTCAAAAGTGTCTTTATTAAAATAAATTCGGTAAAATTATTTATGTTATAAAGATATTTATCAAAAATATTTACCCTTTCAGTAGAATATATATTTTACTTGTAGGAGAAAAATAATTGCTCGAAGCTTTCTTCTAAACACACTTACATTGTGTATCATTCTGTTGAGAAATTTCATTACAGGGTCGAGTTTCAAAGGAAATTATCTGTGTCAAAACAATTTGTTTATATTTATAGCAAAACCATTACGAACAATGTCTCTTCTTGTTGGTAGACAATACGGTACTAATCTAGCGAGCACAATAAATTTCAGTATGTCAGCAATTACCTTGTTAAATTTAATACACGACAATAAAAGCAGCTATTAACATTTAAGAAACTGTGTACTTATTGCATAACTGATTTTATATTATTATTACGTAGACATTTTACATTATTAACAGTAAAATGGTTTCCTTTGACAATAGAATGGTTTAGAAATCCAATTTCAATTCATTCCATCTATAACGTATATTTTTATCAAGACACAGTGGGTAGATGATGAATAATATGATTCTTATAAATACTTAAATCGTACGATGAAACTAAAATATAATATCATTTTAAGTATACATCATAGTTACAAATGAAGTCGATAATTTTATTTTTATATATCTTCAATAAGTTTGATTTAAATATGAAAATAAAATGGTTATATTAGTAATGTATTTTATATTATGACAAAACTCGTTCACCATCATAAACAGGGGTAGGCTGGAAGGGGCTCTGAAAGGCTTTCGCGCGTCTCTTGTTAAATTTTACTAAGGCTAGCAAGCCCCTTGTTAAAATAAATAAAAATACTCTCAGATTAACAGTAATAACAGTAGATAGTTAATATTTATTATGAAACGAAAGACTTGTTGCATTTTAGAATTTTTCGTTAAATACATTAATTTCGAGTGTATATAAAAGATACCTGTAGTTTTTTAAAATATGTAAATATAAAATATAACAGTATAACTACATAATAAAAGTATATAAAGTAACTCATTCAATTGCTTCTATAATTATTGATAATCATCATATAAGAGTGATAAAAAAAATCCACTCCTTCTCCGGAACATCGCAAATGGCTATCAGGTTAACCGAGCCCCTTTGTTAACATGTTGGTAGCCCACCACTATTCGCAAATAAACAAGCAGCTATCAATAAAATCGATATGTCTTAACAATTTTACATATACTTTGTTAATACATTAATTGATTGATTTGATTATCTATAAAGTGTCCTGAAAACGATGTATGATGTCAATTAATGTAATCGAAATGGGATTTTAGTCAAGTGAATTTTAACGGTTTGAATTATTAATATGATAACTATTGATATAAACTTACAATATGGGTACAAAAACTTTTGTACCCATACTTTCATAATTTCTTGCATTTAAAGAATAACTTATTTGTTGAGAAATTACCATCAATTAATCCGATGCAATTTAATAATCACTGAAAAACCAATATATACATATAGAGAAGGTTTCAAAACTAGTGTAACATAGTAAACATCATACATATAGATATAAAAACTATTAGATAATATGTTAAGCTTCATTGATATTTCACATTAAAAGTAGACATTTTCATTATCCAAAATATTAACATTTTTTTATGAATAAAATATTATTACAAATACAGAATAATATGTATCACAATTAATTGACTATTTATTTATTAATTAACCAACTAGCTTAATAGTGTAGAAACTATCCAGGTTATTAATTATTTATTCTACATATATTATTATGATAAAACAGACAGATAATTTGCAGAATAAACCACTAGCATGGCGCGACTGATAACTCATTGTTTAAAAGTGCGTTGGTGTGAGGATCCATCTTAAATATTCTTTTGATATGTATCATCACTAACTCCATTGTCTCATTATCTTTTTGGCTGTAAGTTAATAGCTTATGAAAAAAATACCGCTAATATATAGTATCAAAACGCGATTTTATACGAAATGAAAAGATTATATATAACAATATGTTATTTGGTTATCTATATGCATGTGTTGAAGTGGTGTTAATGTGAGCTAGAAGTCTGCACAGGCCGAAATTTCACAAAATTACAGGGTCCGAGCCCGAAAAACTCAGGCCCGACCCGACCCGGGCCCAAGTCTAATACCACACTTGTTACCCGAACCCGACCCGAAGCCCAGATTTATACTCTTCAGCTCGACAAAAACCCGTTGTTTACAAATTTACAATAATATACGATTCACTATAGAACTGGTAATAATTAAAATTATCATGGCTGACTTATGACACAAACGTAGTCTGAAATATTTTTCTGAAGAAATAAATTCCTTACCCGGGCCCGTGCAGACCTCTTATGTGAGAGTAAATTTAACGATCCAGTATATTGATATTCAAGAAAAACGTATTATGTCGATTTTAAATCGGTTTTGTATTTGTATGCATCTTAATTGGTTCTGCTATATATATAAAGCGTATAAAAACAATTCACTTGTCATATATTTTTTTAAATAAATCCTCCCTTCGAAAAAAGATGTTGAACGACTAAATTGTTACTAGTTCCCGTAAAATTAACTTATATTGAGATTATCCAGTAAAAGTTGCTATGTGCCTTTTTAGAATAGAAAATTATGAAAAAGTCAAATTACATCAGTTTTCATAATTGGTAACATTTCTAAAACTGAAGTAATTTGACCAACCTGCAACTTATCATTGTTAAATATAATAAACTGTTGTTGAATTATATGTGTTTCAATATGAAAGAAATATGGTTTTTATACGATTTATTTTAAACCAAAAATATGGTGGCTAAAAATGAGACTGTAAATTTTCATACTTGCGAAAAATGCAAAAAAGCCTACCCTATTTGATTAGAGTACGACAGTACGTATACCTTCGTCTAACCAACATGACAAGTATAGTGAGGTGAAGTCGTTTAACATCAAAGCCCACACGTTTCCAGCTGTGAACTCTTCTTTGGGTTTGACTGGCCTTTCGTTTTATAATGTTTTTCCTTTTTAACTGCCGTCTCTAAGGGTCTCGTTAAAGTGTTTTTTTCTTCTTCTACAATTTTATGTCTCACTGTATACGATGGCCAGTTTAGTAATGTGACGCAAACGAATTTCTTTCCCTTCGGCAATAAATACTCGATTTCAACTTCGCGGCAAATTAATTTCGTGTCGGTTTTTAAAGAAGACGGGAATCTTATTTTCCTCTATAAAATATAGCTGATACATAATATATTATAGAATTTATCTGCTTGTAAATGAAATATCATCATAACTTAGTGTATAAAGACGTCATTTACTGAAAAAATGTTAACGAACATTCAAATACAGAAAATCAGTGTCAAATATTAAACTTTAAAAAAATGTTTTGGTCATTTTATGAATTTATCCACTAGCTTTTGTACATAACATATTTCTATATACATTCATAATATATATAGACCTTTTTTTTTTAAAAAAAAGGTACCATCACTTAATTTTTGTCAAGCTTTTTATTAAAAAAATATATAATCTATGTTTGTTCCCAATGTGTAACATATGGCTTTCTAATGAAGGTATCTCAAAAGATTCTTCAACTTAAGCTAATTGTTGCTTACTACTATGTTGTTCGAAGACAATAAGAATAAAAAGATATGGCTAAGACAGAATTAGTGATTAACTAATCTGTCTCGCTTGCTCCGTTAATTTTTATATTAGAAGGGTGGAACAATTTTTTTTAAATATCAAAATTATCCATGAATTTGAAAAAGAATCAATAAATTGTTTGATAAAAACGCTTTTCATTCTAAGAATCGAATCTGTGAGATCTTTCACTGAAACCTTGTCTTCGTCTGAGTGACCACTGTTTAACATAATTGAAAGGATAGAAGAGTGTCATAGGTTCTCCGAGGAGTTGAATGATCAAATGTGATAAAACTGTTGCGGACGGATCCGCGTCACACAAAAAGCGCACTAAATCAAGCATTAGACCCCTGGTTCTGGCCATAGAGTAAGTCTATGGACATGGTATTGTTTTATTATTATTTTGACGTTAATTTATGAGTGTTATGCGGTACATTACATTTAAAAGAGGCCTACAATAGGGACAAACATAAAGTAAATTAATAAATGAATTAAACATATGCATATATATGAAAGCTATTCTCTTTAATTCGAAAAGTATTTACATATCTTCTATAAGGACGTTGTTTTATATTACAAAAATTGTCTTAAAGCGTCATAAATAAATATAAAATTGAATAGTATCCAAAGTTTGTTTGCAAGTATTAAATAATTAAAAATATACGTCTTATCATTTGAAATAATATTTTGTGTTCATTTTTGAAAATCTAGCAACAAAAGCACTAAGCTTTCTTTATCGCTCCATTTTCATATGTATGACTAAATTATATGGCTGTTTTAACTTTTTCTTTATAGGTACATTAATGATGAAAAATTTGTATGAGGTGTATTATAACTGTTATTATTTTTCACCGTTTGCAGTAGTTTTGGATGAGTGAGCGCTGTATCAGTATATAATTAATCGTTTGTGGAATTTTCGGATTATCATTTTGTTATAAATTCAACACATTCAATTGCTTATTGATAAATTAAATTTTTATTTTTTTAGATTAATGCAATCATCCGTAAACAGTGTGTATTGTTCATTAAATATTGTATAACTTATTTGAAAGTAATTTTCTATAATTATAATTTAAATTCTTCCCCTTTGATAATTCCTTAAGGAATACTACCCCACCAAATTTCTTTTTAGGAATGTTATCATTTCACTCTCTTGAAGCTCAAAGATCGTTTAAAGCATTTTTCTCTTCTCCTTCGGAGCCGAATTAATAATCCTGAAATCCTCATGACTATTAATTTACATGCTCCCAATTTATTCTTACGTGGGCGAAACTATGAGCAGAATCTTTTATTTCTAAAAACTTATACCTCGCTTAGGAGGTATGAGTCACCAGTTTCTAGGGCCGTTCGATTGATCAACTCATTGCCTAGAGAAGTGGACATTTTTAGTGATAGTATTTGTGAACTGTTTGTTAAATTTTACTATTTTATATTATATTTTGTCTCTTTATATTTGTCAAGTACATGATGAATTGGCGTCAACTGTTATGTCATGTACTATAATTTTAATTTTAAACAATAAATAAATAAAAATATATAAATAATGATAAAAAGAAAAATACCTGTGTTATCAATATGTGCATGCTTTGAAGAATGGAAAGTAGACCATATTTTAAACCATTTGCATGATAAGTATTCTCCATTTATGAACCAAGTGACTCGGAGAAACGATTCCTTGCTCAAAACAAACTGTTGGGTACTTGTGATAGAAATATATTTACTATTTTTATTACAAATAAATTATTTATATATCCTATCGCTATCACAGTCTGAGTTTCATGTTTTTTTATTGTGCCTAATTAAAGATGAATTGAAATTTCAAATATAAAAAAACATATATCTAAATGAAATTTAAAAAATCACTGTTAATAAATGCTGACATAACAGCCGATTTTTAAATTTAATAAATATATTCATACCATTTCTTAAAAAATACATTACATTGTTTTGTTTAAATCTGAATAGTTTAGGACGTAACTGTCGGAAATAACACAGTATTTCTGTTAATATCTGTTTTAAAATAGCATTTAAGCTTTCAGCTGTGATATATTGCCTAAGTTTGTACCTACTCTCGCACGGTAGCCTGTATTTACGTCATCTGTTCATTACTTATGCCTCATGAGGCGGGCTTAAAAAACGTTTTGCACCTTCTTTATCGCGGCATTTCTTTTGTTAGCCCCCGTGTGTGAATTTTCCAAGTAACACTGCTTTGTTCAAAGCTGCTCTCCTGGCTTTACAAAAAGCTTTCTAGAAAAAGAAATCCCAAGATCCAAAAGAATAACTAAAATATTAAATTAAAATCTGAGTGCCTCCTTTATGCCAATTGAGTCTTCTAAAAATGTAAGTAACAAATACGTACGTAACATTTTTTAACGGTTTTTTTGTGGATTCTTTTTCTATGCAGTCAACAAGATACACTGTACATATGTATATGATCACGGTTCTACCTTGTGATATATATACATATTTTTTACCATGTCCGCTCCCAATGTGGAGCATATGGACTCCTAATGGAGTTTATCTCAACAGAAGTGTTTCTACGAGAAATGCTTGTTACTCAATTGCTCAACCTCTCTTTTTCCAAAGAGAGTAGGAAAATAAGGAAAAGGCTAGGACAGGGGTAGTGGTTATCTAATCGCTCTCGATACGCCCCGTTCATATGATAGGATGGGTGGGGGGGGGGGGAATTCAAGACATCACATATATCCATGCCTTTGAACAGAAATTCATAAATCGATTGAAAAATCAATTTATAAAACTGCCCGTACTGGGATTCGAACAAGTGACTTTGGTAGCGGTAGCCAACGACGTTGACCACTCGACCACACAGGCGGCTATTTGTGGTAAATAATGAAGTATAAGTATTTAATTATGTACGTCATGATGATTTATCAAATATAAACGTTGTTTAATAATTTCGATTAATAAGTACAACAAGGTAATCATATACTCATCTTTATATTAATGTGTACATGATCTATCCTCATTCTACGTCTTCTTCAAGGTATACTTAAATGAAGACTCTATCTGAATAGTTCTGTTCTAGCATAAGAATAGCTTATATTACATCCAAATTTCCTTCAAGTTGTCTTATGTTTATGTAACATAGCCATAACATGACACAATCTTGAATATCTATTATCAAACAAAAAACATATATTTGAACATCTTTTCTTTCGAATTCATAAAACTTCAACATTATTTTGTAATAATATTTGTATAAAATCTCTTCGAAAAACATGGTTGTGGTATTATCATAAATTGATTGTACAATTGGGTGTGTTAGGAGTCGTCCTGGATGGGTCAGAAAGGGTTTATTGTGGGTTTCTTCTATGAGGGTGAATTCTTTTTTTTTTATAAAAACATTATTCAACCCGTGTACTCTGAGAGTCGACACGGGTAAAGAATATGTTGAAAATAGGGTATCTGTGAAACATTGTTTAGTTTAGCCTTTTACTTTTTCATATACAGTTGATATATTTTTGAGTTGGAAATTTTCTGCTTTAATATTTTTTGAATATTTAAATATTTTCCATTAAAAAAATGATTGTTTTATGTATGAAAAAGATTTAAGACTTGTAGTCACTGAAACTATAGTGATTTTTAGAACTTAATTCATATAATGAAAATGGTGAGACAAGCAAACAGATGAGATAATAAAAGAAATAGTAACAAGCTAACCACCTTCCCCTTCAGCCATTTTCGGGGAAAGTAGAAATAGATGAAAAGGTAAGCAAATATCAAAGATATCCATTTTTTAGATGGAAATTTTTTAGAAAAATATGTATTTAAAAAGTCCATTTGAATGATCGAAGCCTTAATTGAGACACCAAATAAGAAAAAAAAGCTCAAGAGCGTTACCGCCGATAATTTGGTTTATCCAAATTTACAGTAAGGAAGTAACTTCTAAAGCTTCATGAATGATATATGAGAATTCATGAGAAAATGTAAAATATTCTTCTTCAACTCCTGCTAACTTTTGACTTCGTAAATTTAGAACTTCATTTATAAATAAAAACCACTCAAAAATATGTGAAAATTTTTGAGAGTAAAAATAAACTTTTCTTAAACTTTAATAAACCATTTATTATTCATTATAATATAACATGAATAGAACGATATAATTATGGCTTCATACATTTATCCAAAGGCTTTGTGAAATAAAGCTTAAAAATATTATTAACAGTCATTTTATATACTTCATAAAATATTTAATAAAAGTAACTAGAGATAAATTAAAACTAAGAGATAAATTCCCAAGAAAAATCTATACATAAGTATTTAATCGACGTATTTTTTTATTGCACTAGTAATCAAATATATACTGTAAAAGTTGTCTTCCAATTCTAGATATTAAGTATTCTGTTAACTTAGTAAAAGTTTAAAAAAGGATTTGACTTTGTATGAAATAAATTCGTTTGCATTTTTTTTTTGTTGATTGATTGAAATTCACTTAGTGAGTCTTAAAGTATATTAATTAGCAAATTTACAGTGCACTTTACTGATTAGGCGACTGTCTGCTTGCCTCCATCTATGTGCATGGCACCTGATGTAGTTAGTTATTGCATTCTAATCGATGTGTCTGATATAAGATGATCAACAATAGGTGAGAGATTATTCATGATAATATATTATAAAAAATATTCCGGTTCCTAAAAAAATCACTTATTACTCGCATTGTTTTTAGTGAATATTTTGAGCATGGAAACAAAATTTGAAAACATAATAATAATCCTTCCATGCTTTTGATTACATTTTTAAAAATATCGGCAGCAAAATCAAAAACCATTAAATAAAAGAAGGTAAAGTATTGTTTTATTCTCATCTAAGATTGTTATACTCTTCAAAGATGCGCTCGGGGTACATCAAAATAACAGCAATGCTTACAGCAAGACAGTAAATTAAATAACAAAATGGTATACAAATCTTTTATATCATGCATAATTGCAAATACAAAACCAGGCAAAGTACCGCAGTAAAACAAATTAGTATTGGAATTGGGGTTCACCGTTTTTTGCTAATCAACTAGGATTGAAATTGCAAGGTCTTTTTTCAGAATACAGTATGTATTTGATAATCAATTACTTGAATATAAAACGATACAATATTCAATCTCATAGGGAAAATCACCTTGAAAATCCCACTTAAGTAAGTGAAGTATATCAATAACGATGTGTTAGTTAGTCATCAATAAACGATGTTTTTGAATGTCAAGATTCTAGCATCTCAAATTCTTGAGTATGTTTTTAATCTTCCATGATTCGAGAATTTGAATTTCTCCAAGCATTAAATCTCGAAAATTTGAGATTTTTTTTTTCTGATTTCTGTAAATTCTCAATAATATAAAGAGTTGAGTTTTTTTTCAATCAACCAATTAAAAAGCATCCATATCAAATGCATTTAATAATATAAAATGTTCTGGAAGATTAAGAATATAAATTTCATTTAGTCCATACGGAGAAAAAAATACATGGTAACATACAGGAATCAACATTATTAAAATTCTAGATACTAATAATTTCGATCACTATCAATAATCTATAATACTTTAAAAAAAATGTATGATAAATAAAATATATACAATGACGTAATTTAAACTTTACTTTCAGAAGTATAAAATGTTAACAGCGATATCAAATATGTTTAAATGGCTGATAAACTTTTGTGTTGTTTTTAGATTTCAAATAACATTTATTTGTAATTCATGGAAAATTAAATCGTTTTATCATTTGAAATCATAAATTCAGCGTTTTTTACGTTCAATTTATGATTCCGGCATTCAAGAATGAAATACAAAACAATACATATATTTTAATGAAACAATCATTTTTATTTTTCGATATTTCGTTAATTTTGATGAATTTTATGTCAAAATTAATTGTGTGCTTCTCAGCGATGAACGAAAATAATAAACGACGGCGTTAAAAATCACACAATTCAATGCTTTATATTTTACGGACGTTTCACATTAGCACCACTATCAAAACATTATAGAATCCATTAATTTTAATTGCTTAAGTAAAAAATGCCGCATCTATAATATAAAAACAGAAAATCTATTTGTCTGTCGGTCACAAAAACTTGTCCCAAACGGTAAACATTAGCGACTTAAAATTTTGACACAACATTTAGGGTGCCATTTCTAGATCAATAGTAGGGTATACAATATCGGGATCCCAGATCCAGAAATCCCGTTAAATTCTATGATCATAAAATCCCGGGATTAGTGTACTATCGCAATCCCGAAAAATTGAGAAATTCTATTGAAAAAATGAAACACAAAAGAGCTAAAAAAAAAGATGTCGCGCTCTTATTTTTGGTAAATCCGCAAAATCCTGTGATTTTGAAATCAAAAGTTCTTGGAAAAGCCAAACAAAAGAAAAAAAACTCCCGCGCTGGTAATTTTGGGAGATCCGCAATCTTCTGTGTTTTTGAAATTGAAAATATAAAATCCCATGATTTCGAAATCGCCGACCAAACTTTTTCTCAATCCAGAATCCTAATTTCTACACGAGATCCTGGGATTGAAAAATTGTCAATCCTGAAATCCCGGGATCACATAAAGGGTCTGGGATTGGATTAGGGTGACAAGAGTGTCCAGGGATGGCGAACCTTTTTGGGTGCGCGTGCCAACAATCTTCAAATATTTTTTCTCGATTGTGTGGCGTGCCCAAGCAATAAAAAATTAACAAAATAGAAAAAATAAAAAGTGATTTTTTAAACGATTATCGTTTATCCTGGAAACATTTGAAAATTAATGATTCACGGATTGTTTAATCAAAATTTTAATTTTTGAAACAAAAAAATAAAAAAATTGAACTCGGAAATCGTTCGCGTGCCATCCAAATTCTAAAACGTGCCACCTCATTCACGCGTGCCATAGGTTCGCCATCCCTGCCCTAGTCAATAGTGCTTTTTTCAACATTCAACCTCATCTCAACATTCAAAATCGCTACCTTGAACATTCGTCTATACCTGATGTCGTTATAGAAACTCAAACTGTGTTGACATCGCTTAGCAACCAAAAATAGTATACTCAATCTAAATGACACAAATAATACACATTCGTATCGAATGGTGGAAACATTTTGATATTATTTAAACCAAACCAAATTTCATGATGTTATTTTTGCAGAAATTTTCAATACTTTTGTAGACAAAAATAACCTAGACATTTTCTTTATAAATATGGTGCATGGCATATAGGGCGCTTTCAAAAGGTAGTCACGACGTATAAAAAACAAAATATCCAGTAACGTGTATCCGAATCAATTCACCAAAGAAAAGCAATCTGCAACCAAACAAGGTTATACGTTGTATATTCACACCATAGTTAAATGTCGTAACTCAGTAAAATCTATTCTTAATGATCTTTAAATTAAGAGAAATCAATCATTGATCCCTTTTAATTTAAGTTGTTTATTGAATTTTCGAAATAACCATTATTTTTTTTTTCAATTATCAAAAGAGTGTTTTTATCCATGTCTGCTACCAATGTGGATCATACGGCCTCCTAACGGAGATATATATCTCAACAGAACTTTTTCTACAAGAATTGTTTTTTACTCAGTTGTTCAACCCTTCTTATTCAAAGAGAATAATCTAGGACAGGACTAGTGGTTATCTAATCGCTCTCTCGCTACATCCAATTATTAGAGGATCGGAAAGGGCGGGAGGGAATTTTTAGACATCACAAACACGATCGAAAAAATGCCGTTCGTACTAAAACTCGAACCCGTGAAGTCTGGCACGGAAGCCCACAACGCTAACCGCTGCGCCATAGGACCCGATTTAGAGGTACTTTTCATAATAGGTACGATCAATGTATGTCCATATTGAGTATTTTATATTTCAATTTATAACCGATACTTTATTGTTTCTAGTTTTAATTTAACCGGAATACTGGTTGTTTGTAGTTTTTTCACAGTATGAATATTATATTTTTTCAGTTTATAAAAATAACATATAATATTTGGGATACGTTTATTTAAAAAAATCTTTATTGCGTCATGAAACATCGTAGTCGTAAATAATTATTATTTACAGTCAATTGCTCCCTGATCACTTGTAAACAAGAAAGTCACGGTCGGAAAGTTTTCTACGCAGCAATTTTAATGAAAAATAAGAAAAACAAGGTAATGAAAACCTATTATGAAAATTGGAAGAGGTTTATAGAAATTATTCAGTCAGAGTACTGAAAGAGACGAGACGGAAATTTTATCTCTCTGAAGTATTTGATAAATTGGGTGTAATATTTTAAGACCTAAATATAATAGCGAATGCTATTTTTTATTTTCTTCATAAAACGTGTACAACGTGAATATCGCAAACGATAAAAGACGGGTGGGCTGCAAATACGCTACCAAGGGGCTCGCTTAATCTCAAAGCAATTGTCGGTGTTCTGGGGAAGGAGTTAATTTTTATATAACTCATATGCAATTAAATGTCATACTTAAATAAGCAATCGATTTTTACTTAATACACTTACAGTATGTAAGATTATGCAATTTACCGTAAACTTATCAATCTAAATGGCTAAAAATATACTAGTGTATACTAAAGCCGTCGTAGATAATATATAAGTTAAAAATTGAAGTTATATACTAATTTGATCTGAAAATATTGTTTTCTCTTTAATTAATAAGGGGCTCACCGGCCTTAGTAAAATTTAAAAAGGGGCTCGCACGAGCCCTTCCAAGCCCACCCCTTTATAAGTGTTAAAGATAATTAAAAAATATGTTAATAATCAACTCAAATTCGATTGTTATATTTAATTAATTAGCCGAGCGTGACCATATGGTCACAGTAAACACCGTTGTCTATTGATCCCACTATTCATCCCTTTTCTACCTAAATATCGTTGCGTTCACTCATATTTAGTTAAGAAGGGCACAGACTTCAGTGAGTCATCAGTCGCGGGAACAGAAACGACCACCAAAAGCACATGCGATTTTTTGAATCTGTTAGTCTGAATTTTTTTATCAAAACATCAAATTATTGACAGCTCTTTTGTTAATATATTTGTATTGAAATTATGTTGATATATGAGGTCAAATTGTAAATAATTTAAAAAATTTCACGTTTAGCTATATTTCAACCCCGATTGTTTGCGCGCCCATACTGTCACGCTCGTCCTTACTACTGTCCGTACACAATATTACACGATAATAAAAGGATGAGCATGATCATATAGTCATGCGGGGTTTCTATGCAACGACTTTGCGTTGTATCTTCCGTAAAATTACTTCATTACAAATTACTACAAATCTTAGTTCACCATGACCATGAACGCACTGCACTCTTCTTTGTGTTCGCCGAAAACCCGAAAGCGTTTTGGGGTTCATGACGTCTACACTAGAGCTTATAAAAAAACCGACTTTTGAAAAAACCGGTTTTCTAATGTCTATATTGTTTGAAAACCTGTTTTATCCGGTTTTCGAAGTTTTACAAAAAATGGATAATTCAATTCAAATAGCGAGAAAAAATATGTTTATGTTGTTTATGTATATACATAATAATACACAACAATAAATTATTTGGTGTTACTCTTCAGAAAATATGATTTAAAAAAACACAAAGCGTCCACTGATCTTTTTGTAACAAAATTTCCTGATATTGAAGATACCCTTTCGCTGGGTAATGATGTGGGGCATATGGTCTTTAAGCCATCAAATAAAAGATCCAAATTTTCTTTCCTTTTGTTTATAGACTCGTTTATGAAAAATTCGGCACAACCGGTTACCATGTTGAAAAACCGGTTTTCGAATGTCACAAATTTAGCCAAAAAACCGGGTTTTAAAAACGGTATTTGAAAACCGACAAGCCCTTGTTTACACTATAGAAGCGCAGGAAACCTATTCACTAAGAATGAACGCAGAGCGCTACTGGTTTGCGAATATGGTGGATACGCAGCGTAAGAATCAAACATAATTTTCGCACTAAACCAGTATCACAAGTTTAACTCTATGAATTAATTAAAACCGCCACAAATCTATTGTCACACCATTTAAAGATTGGTCTGTTAATATTAGTTAGAATTAAAAAGCTCAATTACTAAATACTTACAACAAGTTTGACATATGATAATTTATGTTTTCCACATCTACGATTACTTACATCAATGTTTCCTAACCTGGGGGTCCGCGAAAATTTTTATTCTTTCAAAACTTTTTGTGATAAAATATGAACATGTGAATTTTTTTTTCGGGGGTACGCAGATTATTGTTTTCAGATTTAAGGGTCCGTGGCATGGTAAAAAGGTTGGGAAGCACTGGCTTACATCACACCGCTACGATTAAGCCTTACTGAGCTATTCGTGTTTGTTGTATACGAATTAATAATTTAACCGTTATTTTAATAATTTATCACAACTATACATACAAGTGTACGATTAACATTCATCACTGTGAAGATTTAATACGATCGGAAGATAACATATCAAGGAGAAGAAATTTGATCTATTTTAGTGTTTCTAAGGGTATGCTAATCTAAGACCGTCTCACCAGGAGCCTTTGTCTCTGATGACGTAATATAATATGAAAACATGACAGCTTATACATAATTATTTATTGGAGGTACAGCTTAAGTTATTTGTATTATGAAACCTCTCATTGATAATTGAGCCCAGTTGACCTTAGCTTAAAGTATTATCTGTCATCCGTCAAAAGCGATATAGGATATATATAATGACTGTTGTTAATATTGATAACATTTTTATTTTTAGTGTAATATATTAATTTAAAAAAAAAAGTTCAATACTCTACCGACTGAGCTATCGTTTGCTGTGACTCAATTGGTTAGAGCTTGCTCTACCGATCACGCAGATATGGGTTTGATTCCTGGTCAGATCAGAGTGAATTTGATAATCATTCAATTCAAAGCTGTGATCGAAGACTGGTTGTTTGTGATGTCAATTCACATTATTTTCTCTCCTCCCTCCCTTCTAATCCATTACCAACTGGGTGTTGCAACAGCGATTAGTTAACCGCAAGTCCTGTTCTAGCCTTATCCTTATTTCCCTACTAAAAGTGAGGTTGAGCGACGGAGTAACAAACAGTTCTCGTAGAAAAACTTCAATTGAGATACCACCGTTAGGAGGCTATATGCTCCACATTGGGAGCGGACATGGATAAAATAAATAAATATCAATTTAACCTTAATACGATAAGTAACAAGAATGAAAATTTTATGTCTTTATTTTTAAGTAATTTACTTATATAGATATTTATTTGATCTAAGAAAGCAATCATATCACATATACTACGTGCTAATGAAAATTAAAAACGTGACTCTTTTTTGTCAACCATTTTTCTTACGTGAAAACTTATTTGACGAAGTAGATAAATAGTCTACAGTCAATCAATCTTAATAGTGTATAATGTTTACGAAATATCACGTAATATTATTAGGTATACAAATAAAAAAATAATGAAAAAAAGAAACGAAAGTTTCTTATTGACAACTTGGTACAAATATTTTGTATTACTTGTGTCCACTTTAAATGTACCATGTTTGAAGAATAAATTACTTTTAATGAGGTTTAATACACCAGTTTCATTTGCATAAAACCAGTTTAAATATGAAACACGCACGATATAAAGTTTTTAATCAATTGTAGAAGGTTAATATTAAAAAATATAAAGAGTAACGATTTAAGTTAGTTTTCCCCCGAGATTGTCTGTGTCGAGATGGTCTTTAGTGAAAAATTTAATTTTTTAAGAGTTTGAAAATTACAAAAACTTTATTTATATTACCAGAGAACGAATATCAAAAGCATTATCATTCGACTACGGTTTTCAGCAGAAAAAATCTAAAATGCTTTCATTGTTTTATTCTCAAACAAATATTTATTATCAAACATTGTTCTTCCGTTGCATGATATATTTGTATCTTAAATTTCATAACATTAATTACCAGTTTTCAAAATAAATAATGTCTTTCCAATATAATAACAATTTGATGTTTTTTATCATTCAAGACATTTTGAAAATTTAGTAGGTATTGAAAATATGGTTTTAACGACGTCTAATGAAGTCTACTGTTCAAAACACTCTTGACAACATATTTTGTCAAAATATAGATACAGAAGTTGATTTATTACTTGTTACAATTTTTACGCGGCAAATTTTTTACATGATACCTATGTAACCATGTAACCACTGTGTTCACAATTGTGGTGATAAAAATATTATTGTTTGATGAACAAGACAAGTGCTTTTTTCCCGCTATGTATCGCTATGAAACGGCGTTCCGGCATCTTATTCTTGACATTTTTAATGTTTCAAATCAATATTCGCAACATTTTACTTTTATTTTCCTTTGAATTCTTTTGATTTTTATGCCGGAAGACGTTTGAAAATATATTTTTTAAATAACGTTCTCGCGGAAAATTTATAGCCTACAATATTGATTTCTGTTCGAAGGCGTTGGTATTTGTGATACCTATCCCTCCCACTCTTCAAATCCTAAAATTAATAGGGCAAGATGAATGCGATTAGTTAACCACTAGTCATTTACCAGCCGTATCTTTCTATCCTATTCCTTTTAAAAATGTAAGTTGAGCAACTGACTAACAATCAGTTCTCGTAAAAAACTCTGTTGAGATACTTCCATTAGAAATCCATATCCTCCAAATTGGAAACGGACATAATTTAGAAAAAAAGCTTGACAAGAATTGAGTTCCGGCGCTTTTTACCAAAAAAAAAGCACTGAACAAATCTATAGTCATTTCTTTAAGAATCGTTTCCTCTTAAATAGTCTATTTATCATATTATGTTAAATACAATTTCAGCTTACGTGTTTGTTTACACAACGCGCAATGTTATTTTCACCTGATAAACTCAACATAATAATAAAATATAATATTGATGGATTGGATTTTTTTCATAGCGGTGGAATTACCTATGTCATTTCCGAAAATGATTAAGCAGGAAGAAAAAATAATTTAATGCTGTCAAAGTAAATTGTGTTAAAAAATAATTCAATATTAAGAAAGTGATGTAATAATTAATTTCATAAACCATACAATTGGTTTGCAGTTGGTTTACAAGTATTTTTTTATATAAAAAATACACACCATCGTGTTTGTTTGCCTGTGCGTGCATGAATAATGTTGTTATAATGATATCAATGTCATTTTCAGTTAGTTTTAAAGTGTGTTTTAATGTAAATAATTTAACAAAATAATATATACTCACAAAATATTACACCCTAAAACCTAAACTATCTAAACTAAAATAAACTATCGGTGTTTTTAGAGATCAACTAGATATATTATAATGTCAATAGGCATTCTATAATATTATTATTTTCGTATCAATGCTCAGATAATTGATTAAATATACCGGAGATTATCGATATGAGATATATAATTTACTTCATTGGAGTGAATAAAACATACGCGCAGAAAATTTAAGCCCACTGTTACTTTATGCGTGTTTCATTGATTGATGAGGGATATGAACTTCAGTTAACACGTGTTGTGTTTCGCGAGCATAATACTAGGCAATCAGTATTATATTTCGTTTCTCTAGAACATGATTTCTTTATACAAGATGAACGTACTTTAATAATTAGTATAAAGTTTATTCCCTACTATCTTTCACATTTAAGGGTTCTTTTAGAAACCAAGTATTAATTTAAGTATGTTCTCGAGCAGGATCCAACATTTATAAAGCCTATTGAGTTCAGGTACTAATATAAAGATACTTACACATACCAGAGAGCTTAGACGAGAATGCTTTCAAATGATAAGAAAGCCGCCATTGAATATGGCCGACATATGTGGGAAAAATAAAATTGAAAATATGGTTCAAATCTTTAAGACTTCCAGTTACATTAAGATACAGAAAGTAATCTTTCTTCAGATAATGTAAAAGCAAATTGTTTTTATATAATAAGGTATATTTTGTACACAAAAAAAATTATACTTAATCTCATACTATAATTAAATACATATATACCTCGTCACAATTTTTAGTTAAAATATTAACTAAATGTAAATTAAAACATTACGGTTGTACTCCATCAGAACAAAATACGATATGGTGAAACGTTGTTCTTTACGGTTGCGAGTCATGGCAACTTATGAATTTTCAGGGTGTTCAGTGATTGTATACTTAGTTTCAAGAACCGAATTCGGAGTTTTTTTTTTTTTTTTATATCAGATTTATGGAGCTTCAGGTACCAGGACGCGCCAGCGTCAAGGTTCTTCCAGTCCCCTTCATCGATAAAAATTTTGAAAAATGAAGACAGCGGTGAGTGGGTCAGTCAGCCGCTTCAAATGTCAAAAACCAAAAAAGTGGTGCTAGCCTAGCTTGGACATGCCCTGCGAATTCCCCAAGGAAGTTTGAGCTTTTCCTGTTAGTTCATCAACCGAATTTAATTCCGTCATCCCGAAGAGTGGCTAATGATAATCTTTTGAGCTTGCTCGGTGGAATCATGGGATGCTAGAATAACAGGAGGAATGATAAAGACGGGCGAGGAACATGGGATCATGAAGGAACCGTGTGGTAGTCATGTGATCGAGGAATTAGGGAAAACATATTTAGTTTTTATAGTCTGTAATTTTTAGGATTATGAAACAAGTAATAAAAAATACACGCCTTTTTTAAAAATGTACGGTATAATGTTTAACTACAAATAAAATATGAACCCTAATCTGACATGAATATTAAATTTTAGAGGAGCTTTCAAAGCCGAATTATTAAATAAGGTTTAATTTTTTGAGTAATTAAATAAAGCTGTAGGATCAGAAACTTTATTGAGGGGGTCATATTACTTATATAAATATGATTAATGAGGAAATATGAGCAATTTCTTGATTGAACGTGTGCTAGGAGTATATAATTAAGCAAATTTAATCATTATTGTCCGATTATTGATAAGTAGCCGGAAGTAATTGCAACGTACAAACTGATAAATAAAAGAAAGACCATATAGCAGGGATGGCGAACCTATGGCACGCGTGCCCGAGGTGGCACGTTTGAGAATTTGGGTGGCTCGCGAATTATTTCCAAGATAAAAAAAAAATAAGTTTAAAGAATTAAAATTTATGATAATAAATAATCTTTGAATTATTAATTTTCAAATGTTGTTGTAATTGTAATTGTTAAGCTTGTAAATAAAATTCAGAAAAAAAATTCTTCTATTTCATTTCTTTTTTTTTACTTTTTGGGCACGCCACACAATCAAGAAATAATATTTGAGGATTTTTGGCACGCGGACGCAAAAAGGTTCGCCATCCCTGCCATATAGCAATTACTTTTTTTTCATTAAATAATCAGTTTCAATAAGAAAAACGATCAATGTATTTCTTTTATTTTTTCTTTAAAACTATCTTCTTTAGTCCATTAATAGAATTGTAAATATCTGAGGATATGATGAATTCTCATTTATACTCGATCATTTTTGTTCTTTTTTTTATTTCGTAAAGATCTAAATTTTAAAAAAATACCTTGAAAAACTGAAATTGTAATTATTACCGTGACTCGTTGAAAAGTACGGATTACACAAATTTGATGCGAAAAACCAAGCTCGAATCTAGACTTCTATTTTCATCTGCATAATAAAATATGCCAGAGTTATTAAGCCCTAAAGCGCTGCAGAAATTTTAATAATTCCAGGCAACCTGAATTAGTTCAGATAGTCACTAGTCACAATGTTATATTCGTTAGGATTTTTTGCCGGTTTTAATACAATTTCAACCTGTCATGCTATATATAACTCCATAGCTGCCTAGTGGTGGTTTTTATGACGAATAGCACTAATGAGCATTCAAATAAATTCTTTTAGATTTTTTTCTGCTAAAACTTCATAAGACTACTTTATACGGTGGGTACTAAGGATTCTGAAGTCCCGGGACTCGAGGCGTGATACAGTCAAAGCCCCGGGACATCCCGGGACTCGAGACTTTTATTTCCCCTTCAATAAAATTATAATTTTATTAAAATTAAATATTTGCATGTGTGTATTTTGTATGTATATACACTAGGCGCCTTTTAAACGTACGCACTTGTAAAAATCTCGTTTTTTTATTACAATGTTGATAATTATTATTTTTCTTATGTAATGGATGTGTGCAATGCTTCGTTAAAAATATTAACGAAGCCGCCGTCAGGAGTAAATTTATGACCGTAACTTCATAATACAGCTTTTAGAACTTTTTTGTCCTATTGAGACATTGGTACCTTTGTGAAATAGTGAAAAAAAAATACATAAAGCAACATCAGGTATTAACATTGAATTTTAATATTTTATAATTTGCTTTTGCTACAGTTATATTACAATATATAAAGTGATGGTATTTGAAACATCTACGAAATTATAAATCCCAAACATCTGTTTTTTCTATCAGATCCCTTTTATATATGAATACTTAATTTTGTTAAATCGGACCATGTCGTGTCCGATTTACTTGGAGCTCCTCTCTTATATCTTTTTTCATTCAATACACATTAGTCTTTTTGAGGGTTCCTTAACTACAAGAATTGTTTTTGTCAAAATTAAAATGTACATGTTATTAGCAGATTATAAATCACAGTCACAATTCCCGGGACATTTTCCAAAAAAGTCCCGGGACTTAAGACAGCAAAAAACCCGACAAGACCCGGGACGTCTCTACACAGAATCTCTAGTGTGTACTCAAAATACTACGTTGGAGATAATTAGAGTTCAAAAAGAACTTAACTTCACTGTGAAACTTTATCGATGTCACCATATAAAATGTTATACATAACGTGAAAAGCGTATTAAAATTTTACTATGTGTGTACTATAAAATTTCTAACTAAACATCATTATTTGTACTTTAATGAATATAGTTGTGAACTGATATAAAAAAAAACTATATCTTTAAAACTATTTTCGAACGCGACCAAAACGCCTACGTCTGGTAGGATGTCAACCATATCCCTCGGGAGAAACCATCCTTAGAACTCGCCGAAATAAATCTAATCAAATCTGTTCAACCAAGGCTTGATAGAGCCAGTCTTATTTGATTTGAGATAATGCTACTTGAGATATGATAATGCGATTTAGCTAAGGTGGAATTTGTTTTAATATTTTCAGAACTTCTTTTTTCGAATCCCAATCAGTGGCGGATTAACCTATAAGCGAATGAGGCGCGCGCTTGGGGCCTGTGAATCCTACGGGCCTCGAAAATAGCTTACATTGTATAGCCCATACACTTTTTGTTCAGATTTTAATGTACATATATTCATTATTTTACATGTAATTTTCTGACGTTTTTATTTTATCCGAAAAAACAAGGTCTCCAAATTTTATTGCGCCTGTGGCCTCTCATGTGCTTAATCCGCCACTGATCCCACTACGAATAGCATTTTTTCAATACATTTTCGATTTCTGTTCGAAGGCATGGATGTCTGTGGTGTCTAAAAATTCCCCGCCCCCACAATTCCAAGGGAGTTTAGCGAGAATGATTAACCAACTAATCATCCTGTTCTGCACTACTCTTTTTCAAAAAGAGAGGCTTAGTGACTGATTCTCGTAAAAAAATCGTATTGCGATACCTTCAGTAGTAGGCCATATGCTCTAAATTGGGAGCGGACATGGAAAAAAATCTGAATCATTAATACGTTTGATCGTACTTAAATAAGCTATGATTGCCCGGCGTAACAAAGAAAATTGGATTTTTTTTATTTTAATACTGATGTTTTAAAAAAGTGTAATAAATTACGTAATAGCGACAATGAAATATATAATTGAATTAAGCACTTAATGAGCCAATTAATTGTATTTAGCTTCCATAGCTTGTAATTTTTCAGCGAAACTATTTTATCATATAATATTTTATCTGTGAAGTTATAATAGCTATTGTCTTGTGTTTTATATTGTTGTGTAGATTTAAAAGTTCTTGCAAACCGAAACGCCATATTTACGTTTCTTTAATATAAATAAATGAACGCTAGATGGGATAAATACCTCTAGTAAAATATACGAATACCAACGAAATCTCAACAACGAATTTGTATATATGTATATATATTTGTATGTTTCAATGCCATAAAAACGACAAGACCAAACGGAAAACCAAGCTTAATAATAATAGTAGATATTAACATAGAAACAAATAATTGGTATAATTAATAAAAACATAATATTACTTTGTACTTTATTCCACTCTATTTAATAGGACAGGAGCGGTTTCGCTCATTGCAAACATTGTCAACTGATCAGTTGACAATGTTTACAATGACTCTTCTTAACCAAATATGGGTAAAAGCAACGATATTCCGATAGAAAAAGGATGAATAGTGGGATCAATAGACAACGGTGTTTATATAAAGGGTTTATATAAAATCATAAAAACTAAAAAATAGGAAATATGAATTTAAGAACGTAAAAAAAATAACTAGTTTTAGCCGTGAACGTCCTGTATATAATATATAAATGTTTTCTAGTTAATTTAAATAAAGGCAAAAGACAAAATATGGACGTTAATGATATTTTGATACCACAAATAATATCGCGCCATTCATTTATTATGCTTGGAAACCAGCTATAACTTTAATTTTCTACTCAAAGTGATGTCGAATCTCTATCACTCTATATAATAATATCTACATAAAATTCCCGCAGAATTGCGTCAAATGTATTGTGTAGCATCATATATAAGTTGTAAAATTTTCACAGGTGAGCTCGTTAAAAATACTATAATCCTCTTTTATGTGCTTCTTGGAAAATTTTGCGCTTAGATATATAATTATGTCCTCCTTCAACTAGAGCCATAATTATTTTCATAACATAATACCAACTACCCCCTTCACCGGAAACAATTTACATTTGAGTAATGTTTCGTATAATTGTGTTACGAAGAATAACGTGATAATAAAACTGTTCTTACGACCGTTCCTGCAGCTGAAAGGAAAGAAATATTTATTATGATGTGCTTACCAAATTGGTTAAAAAAAACTCAATTGCTGTCAATATCTCTAATGAATCTTTTGCGGCATTTAATTCTCTGTGCATTTAATAAAATACCATATCGGAGCATTAATTAATATTTTTTACTGGAGAAGAAATTTTTAAAAATCTTCTCGTAATAAGTTCGCAAAAATAAACTATAATTGACCTAGACATTTCTAGCCGCATTTAAGAAATACTTTTTGTAAACTTATTTCGAGAAATTGACAAATTTGAATCGTTCAAATTACATTCACGCAAATTTTGCCACTAACGACCCGGTTTTTGCCTTTCGGCATCTTCGGGCGTTCAAGTGCACGGATGGACTTGAGTTAAAAAAAATGTGTGAATATACATAATTTGAACGATTCAAATTTAATATTGGAATTCCACCAAGCACCTTCAGTCGAAATCTTAAATTATAAATTTTCGCTTACGTTTTTTCTGCCGATTACGGATCAATATAAACAATTAATAATTCACGCATTTAGTAAAACAACGATAAATTATCCGAGATTGTTGTCAGTTGAACAATTTCATTTTTTCTTTTTTACCATGTCCGCTCCCAATGTGGAGCATATGGACTCCTAATGGAGTTTATCTCAACAGAAGTGTTTCTACGAGAACTGCTTGTTACTCAGTTGCTCAACCTCTCTTTTTCCAATTAGAGTAGGAATATTAGGAAAGTGCTAGGACAGGACTAGTGGTTAGCTAATCGCTCTCGTATGCCCCGTTCATAGGATAGGATGGGTGGGAGGGGGGAATTCAAGACATCACATACATCCATGCCTTTGAAAAGAAATTCATAAATCGATTAAAAAATCAATTTATAAAACTGCTCGTACTGGGATTCTAACCCGTGACCGTCGTAGCGGTAGCCAACGATGTTAACCACTCGACCACACAGGCACAATGTTAATTTAATAAGATGAAAAAAAATGTATATTAGTTTTACAGTGATATTATTTCACCTTATAATAATGGAGTTTTAACACGTAAATATCAACTCAATCAATATAATTTTAATAATGGTTAAAATATACATACAGTAAGAAGTAAACCACTGGAAAATCGTTGTTTTATTTTGAAGAAAATGGAATTGTTTCTACCGAATAAATTAAAATATTTGACTTGTTGGCAAAGTTTTAAAGCTTAAAATTTTACTTCATTATCGGTTGCTCAGCTGAAGTTTCTGATCGTCAAATGGAATCTTTTATAAATTGATATCAGAGATATATCCAATCATTGCATGCGACTTTTTTATCATTTCGTTACCACGAAAAGAGGGAGTGATAAGCTCACTACTATTTTAGACTCAATCTTACATCCTTGCCTTTTTTTAAAAATACTACCAATTCTCGGTAAAAAAATCTTCTATTTAAATACTGAATTATGAGTAAATAATCTCCACCCTGTAAAGATAATATAATATGTATATCTTTCAATTGACTAAGTACTCAAACCTTTCCTATGTTAAACTAAATTCAATTACATTCACTCTCGCTTCTCAAATGTAAATATAATATGATACAAAGTGAACAAGGTTTTTGTATCCAATGTTTCTTCCTTTGACCGAAACAATTGAAATAATAACCGTTCTGAGCCAGGGGTCTGGAGTCACTTTTCGTGAAATCACAGTTATATATAGCTCCATTGAGACTTTGGTATGAGAAAAGTATTTTTGGAGCCACCAAAAATAGCACACTTTCATTCAATTAAGGTTTACAACCCAGTGGTGGTTATAGAATTAATTATTTAAAATGAAAAATATACTGCAATTTCTAATCTATGTAAGCCCGTTCCCAATGGGGAGCATTTGGCTTCCTAATGGAGGAATCTCAACAGAAGTATTTTTAAGGTTAACTATTTGTTACGCAATTGCTCAACCTCTCTTTATTTTAAGAGAGTAATGATATAAATATATAACTAGGACAGGATTAGTGGACAACTAATCGCTCTGACTTTTCCCGTTATTTTTAATATTGAAATGGTGGGTAAAGGATTTTTTTTTGATTGAAAAAATGCTGTTTGTACTGGAACTCGAATCTGAGAGGTATGTCACGGAAGTCTTGTCTTCCTTTAAGTGACTACTGTTCAACTTATTTTAAAAGATATACAACTTTCAAAGGTACTCCGAAGAGCTTGATGAACAAAAGTGACAAACGGTTTTGCTCACAGAGTAGTAAGTCTATGAACCTGGTACTATTTTTCATTAAGGCATTATTTTATGAATGTTACAGTACATAACATTTAAAAAAGATCTAAGGTTTCCATAAAAAAAAAATTCAAATCAAAATAAAAATAAAATTTTGCGATTTCTGATTGAAACATGAAAAATGTAAAAAAAAAGTGCCGGGACGCCTTTTCACCGCATTAAATGAAAAAAAAAAAACACTGAGTATAATATAAACGACATATTATTTTATAATATATCAGAATGAAAAATATTATATTCAAAGTTTTGTAATATATATTTCGTATTGACATATTGTATTGGATTTCCCTTTAAAAACTGGAAACGCAGAAGCGAAAATGAAATGGGGTTTCATTACATTAGATTGGTAAGGATTCTATTTTTATTAATATTAGCTTAATAAGCAAACATTTTCCTGAAAAACAGATCGAACGGAATAATTTCCAAATATTTTTCGCAACCAATCAATTTGTTTTATCGAGAACTGGTTGTAAGACAGTTAATGTTTTTTGAGAATAGTAATAATAGACGGATGATACTTGGACAGGGATAGTAGTAAGCTATTTGGTCTCACTTCATTTCGTATCCTATTGGATGGGACACCGTAACCGAATTAAACGAACGCCTGACAATATTGTCTACAAAATCGTCATAATATATTAATATATTTCATATATAATAAATTTAATTATAATATATTTATCATAAAAGTAAATAAAATTTTGTATATATAAAAATGCTGAACGATTTAACACAATCGATATTCGATATGAAGCAAGAACGGTTTTACATTTTTTTTTATTAATTTGCAAAAAAATGATTAGTAAATTTGAAATAATCGAAATACGAAGATAAGTTGTCTTCTTAACGACTGAACCAAATTAATCTTCTTAGAAGTATGTACATATATAGTGAATCATGCTAAATAAAAAGTGATTTACTTAAAAGAGGCGTTGCTTCTTTTAAAATCATGGAGGGTTGTTTCTTTTTAAAGCACCTACAGAATGGAGCATAATATGAGCTTCTAATGGAATGTTTTAGGGGTAAGTATTTTTATCCAGTTTTTTTCGAGAACGTAAAGTGGTTTTCTTAATCGGTTAACTTCTATTTTCAGGTCAGAGGGTTCAATTACGATAAATGCCTGTAAGACAATCGCTTTACCACAACTTTTATATGAATTAACGTTAAATTAAAATTAATAAACACCGTGCGTTTTGATACTTAATAATTTGAAATTAATCGTGTCTTACCAAAAAGAAATTGTGAATTATTTTTGTAATATATATCTACAAGTGAATCTTTTTTTGAGTGAAATATTTTCAACAAAAATCTATAAAAACACATTCAAAAATGTATCGTATTATTGTTAAAGATAACGATTTATACAATTATAATTACTCAAATAAGTATGATTTTTATTTCTCAAAAATGTTTTACAACCAAAATTGTTTTCACATGTACATAAATAAATAAGTTTAGTCTAGTTGGTTAGAGCTTGCTCTACCAACCAGGTGGGTCTAGGTTCGATTTCCGGTAAGGTCAATGTCAAATTTAATTTTTTAAATTTCAATTTGAAATCTAAGGCCTATTTGTGATGTAAATTTACCTTAAGTTTAGGTCGAGTGACTTAAAATAAAATTTTAATCGAGTTTTTCCTCGTTTAAACTTTCAATTAAAAAATATTTGGCGCAATGGCATTAGCTGTAATGCCACATATTTATTTTAATTAAAAAAATATATAATATCTACAATATCAACAAAATTAGTTTTGACTAAGAATGCCATTAATATGCGTCGCTTAATATTTCTTTTTTCCGGAGGTAGTAAAGTTAGGAGTGTCACTTTAAAAAAATCGTTAATCGATTTGATTTCGTAAAAACTGAACGCCACAACTAAAAAGGAAGGTGTTAAGCACCCAGAAACAGACTAAAGTTTTATATACATACTATTCAATGTATGTAATATAAGTGAAAAATTATTGATTTTTGTTTGACAAAAAACTAAATCTCTGCCTAGTATTTGGACTAGCCAAATTCATAAAAATATACAAAACACCTCCATAGATATCAATTTTATAGTCAATATAATATGTTATTTTGACAGTATCCAGACAAGGGTTGCCGAAAAAAATAAAGGTTGCATCCATTATGTTTTGATCTGTATAATATATTTATAAGAGTCATATCGTAATATAATAAATCATAGCTTCTTCATAAATATTAAATGGGAAATATTAATGACGCAGAAGACAAACTATATTAGATTACATGTAATAATATGCTTCATTGTTATCTTCTTTCATCAAATTTCTAATTAAGAATCCAGTATAATCGATTTTGAATTCATATTTTATCAATAAAATAATCACTTCTAGTGTGTCCACTGTCGATACTTGATGGAAAAGCACAATATTCCTTTATACCATTTCCCACTTTTATTTACCAATATCAGTTGATAATGCTCGCCATGAGCGAAACCGTGTGAAAATAACTACAAAGGAATATTGTGTTTTTTTTTAATAAAACTAATTCCAGCTAATTACGAGTTGTCTTTAATAAATCTTCAGTAAATCAAACCTTAATGATAGTTTATAAGTAACTAAATATTTATTTTCCCACTTCCAATGAGCTGGTATATAATTTTCCCGCAATGGTTTAAATATGTATATATTTAATCTTGCGAGATAGTTTTTCATAGTCTACTTACTACAACAAACATTTTTTTCAATAGGTCAAATTAATCGTCAATCCCATCGACATTAACTTCATCATTACTTAACGCGTTTCAATTAGTTTTTATTTTAAAAAAATCCACTCTAAATTTAACAATGCGTGATAATATTATAAAGACTATCAATCTCAAATGTACATTAAGACTCGTTACATTTGACACTCAAAGCATGCACAATGAAACAGCTATCATACTATGTTTCATGAAATATATACGTGGTATCATAATTTATTATACAGTATTATTTAGTATTTACGTATCATGATACTGTGATGTATAATATTATACTTTTGTTTGATTCAAAATAGTAATATTATGTATTCATTAATTTTTTTCAATAAAATTGTATATTGTTCTTATTCAGCACAATAAAAAACATTTCACTGCGTGCGAAATAATTCATTCATATGTCTTATAGCAGGGGATCACAAAGTGTGTCCCGTAAGATTTATTTTATACCTAGTAATCTCCATTATATGTTTCTTCCTATGGGGTATACAATTTACTTTCAAAATAAAATATCTTCTGACAAGTATGAATAGTTCGACATTTTGATATTTGTCAAACATGTTCATAAAATGAGTTTCATATTTAAAAATACCTTTATTTGTGAAAAAATCTACAACGAGCATTATTATACCAAACTTAAGATCAAAATCAATCAAAACACACAATCACTTTGCATATGTTGTGCGTATTTAAACCATAAAACTAGGTAGTAGGATTAAGTTTCAAACAAATATCAGATGGTGAAAAAAACAATATTATTTTTTATATGTTAAGAAGAATAAAAATAATGTAAATTTTGTTAAAGATATAAATGAGGAGCAAACATTCAAAAAGAGATTTGTCACAAATTTTGAAAAATTACGTTAAATATCAGTTCTGACAGTACATAATAAAATCTATGAATGTAAATCACAATAAGTTTTCAAAAAAGGTATTTTTTCTTTAAATATATAATCATAAAGTAGACACATTCAAGCTAACCATGATTTCTTCAACACTCCAATCATCATTTTCCATGCCCTTTATTTGTGTGTCAAATCACTTTTTGAATGTTTGCTCCTTAAATATACATAACTAAATATATTTTTTATTGTTTGCCTTATGTTTTCTAAAAATATAAAATATTTACAAAAAGGGTGGCCTGGCAAATATTTTTTATTTTAAAACTGACACATTGATGAAAAATTTTGTGAACCCTTGCCTTATAGTTATATATACACGTGTATAAGGCACTTTAAGCCAAGCTAAACTAATTCTGAAACAGTTATGCGTTGTACGCACGGAATTAGTTACCCACCATAAGGTATTATGACATTAACATGCCATTTGCCGTGAGCGTATCACCGTTAATATTTTTTTCATTTGAATATAATTTATTTCTGTTTAAGGGCATGGTCATATGAGCAATCGAATCACAATAAAACAGCTTTGAAAGAGAAATTTTGAAAATCAACTTTCATTTAACTTTTTTTATTATTTTATGTCTACTCTCAATGTAGATTGTAGTGTGTATGTCCTTCTAAATAAGGTATCTCAACTTGCTTGTTACTCAGTTGCTCAACCTCTCTTTTTTCGAAGAGAGTAGGGGAAGAAAGCATAAGACTAGGACAATTAAAGTGAGTAGTAATCTCGTTATTTAAGATTGGAAGAAGGAGAGGGGATTCTTAGACAACACAAACATCCATGCTTGCGATCGAAAAAAAGCTGTTCGTACTGGGATTCTAACCCGTCAGCTACGTCACGGAATCCAACGATGATGACCACTGCCCTACGGACCCGTCAAATTTTGTAATTCGCATTAGTTATATTTATACAAACTAAAAACATATGCTACATTCACAATTTTATTTTAAACTTAAAGTAAATACCAACTGAAGATGCTGATTAGTGACAAAGCTTGTGTGAATATACATACAATATTCCACCGAGCACTATCAGTCGAAACCTTAATTGAATTCCGTTGAAATGAAAATTCAGTGTTGTCAAAATGTATAGTAAAGTTCGTTGCCTGCTGTGGCCCAGTTGTTGGTTAGAGCTTGCTCTACCGATCACGCAGGTCTGGGTTCAATTCCCGGTCAGATCACAGTGAATTTGAGAATTATTAAATTCAAAGCTGTGATCGAAGACTGGGTGTTTGCGATGTCAATTCACATAATTTACTCTCCTCCCATCCTTCTGATCCTTTAATAACTGGGTGTAGCAATAGCGTTAAGCCAACCACTAGTCCTGTTCTAGCCTTATCCTTCTTTCCCTACTACTCACTTTGAAAAAAGTGAGGTTGAGCGACTGAGTAACAAACAGTTCTCGTAGAAAAACTTGGGTTAAGATACCTCCATTAGGAGGCCATATGCTCCACATTGGGAGCGGACATGGATTATATATATATAAAGTTCTTTAAAAAGATCTTGACGGATTCAAATTTAAAAACTTTATACTATAACATTTTGAATTAATACAGATTAAAAATGTTTTACTTTGTAAGTGGATATCAGTTAACTTGTACGTCATTACAGTGAGCCTCTAGGTCATTCTTATTAGATTCGTCAACCTTCATTCGCAGTATTAAATCTCAGATAATATTATATTTAAAGGTGGATTGAACCACGTTGTTATGTAAATGTGATCTTATGCGCAGAGGAAAAAACAAAATTTCGAAAATCCCACGAGCTAGTGGGAGTTTGTTATTCGATGTGAGTTAACATATTGCCATCCCAAAGGGACTCCGAGCAGCCAAAATCTCTTTGATGAGCACCTACCTTAAACTCAAGTTAACGCCCAGGGCTGCTGCGAAATGAATTTTTAATATATAAACAAACTTGGGTGTCTCAAAATTGCTATCGCAGGTGTATATTAAGATATCGTTTATATAATACTAGCAGTATATGATTAAAACTACTTGCTGTCTATTAGAAAAAAATATATGTATATTTTGGGGACAATCAAACTAAAGACCATTCATTGTTGAGACCGGTATTAATTACAGCCATACGTTTTATGCCTTTAATGTATTATTTTGTAAATATTTCAATTTATAATGTAAATCAGTGCTTTTCAAACTGGGGCCCGCAGGTTTTCTGCGATATCCGCGAAAAGTTTCAGTTAATTTGTTTGAAACAGAATTTAATCATAAGATTATTCAAAAAAATTGAATAAGGCGACAATAAGAATGTCAGTCTATTGGAAAATAAGCCTTTTTAATTCGTATTCCTTTAGCTACGACACACCCATGTGAAATAGCATTTTGCGTCTAATTATTTCAGTAAAAATAATCAACATATTTTAAGCCACTTACACAACTAATTCAATTTCATGTGAAGTGATACAAAACAATTATGGACTGTGAAATAAAACAGACTACGAACCTGATCGTATTACTAATAAAACGCTACGCTGCCGGTTCTACGCTACGTGACGTAGCACAGAATCGTCGCGGCAGAGTACCTATATTAAAAAGTGGTAGGTATTATGTGAGTACTTAAAACCTTTCATTCAAAAAGGCAATAT
The DNA here is from genome assembly GCA_031772345.1 of Himalopsyche anomala. NCBI lineage: Eukaryota > Metazoa > Arthropoda > Insecta > Trichoptera > Rhyacophilidae > Himalopsyche > Himalopsyche anomala. The sequence continues at coordinate 11,552,122 of CM062822.1, read as the reverse complement.
CCTCCGCCGAGATGAATCAAATTCGCATTTCCATTTTGATTACATTTTTCACCATTAAAGCATCCGCTAGGATTTGTTATTCTTTTTTACGACACATTCGCGACTCTTTGTTTGTGTGGTCTCCATTTCAAATTTGTATTGAATGCACATAATGGATTTTTCAAAATTTTAAATTTACTTCACAAAAGGAATAATATATATTTATTTTTTATCTTCGCATTGAATTAATTTATAAGTTAACTCTTAATTTACTGTGCATTTTAAAGATCAAATCAATGAGAAATTTAAACTGAAAATGTCACATACATTTCATTAACATTAAAACAACCTAAAAAATTCGAAAAAAATTAAATACACACTGTTATATGTATATTTTATAAATGGATGTACAGTAGATATTCAATATAACGAACTAATTAATACGGACGAGAAGGTGTCAGTTAAATAAAAGTAGGTTTTTCGAGGCACTCACATATGTTTTTTTAGAACTAATTTTTCCAATTGCATCATATTTTATCAACGAAAATTAGTTTATTTTGTCGTTTTTAATAACAAACTGATACATTTTGGTTTCTTATGCCACAATGCTTACGTCTACGAGGCACATACACTCTAGACTTAAACTTTGTCCGTTAAATGGAAGTTATTATTTACTCGGAAAATATTCAAAATGATAGCTACGTTCAAGATAATGTGCAAAAAACATTCATTTAGATTCAAATGTTACTCCTTCTTTGAACATTATGAATACAGAGTAAAATCTTCATGTCTGGTATAACGAAAAAAATATCATTAAATCTTTTTTACGAAAATATTACCATGAAAAGTTTTTAAAGTTATTCAAAAGAAACATTTTAACATTCTCCTTTTGACAAAATAATGTTGTTTACATGGTATGAAAGGATTTTTTTTTATTACAAATAAAGTGCCAGGAGAGAAACGGCCTTCGCATTTCTCAAAACAAAAAAATCTGAATGATTTCACATTAAAATACGGAAACGTGTAACAAGAATCACCATTTCACGAAAGATTTACAGGTTTTCTTAGTGTGTACACTAAAAAAAATATATTTTATAGTCTCCGTGTATTTTTATTTATTATGCAATAATTTATAAAGCTGTAAGATGTTATATCGGAAATTGAATTTGACATTTTATACACTATACTCGCATAACAATATAACTAGGTATAAACGTACCACCTTTTATAGATTTGTTTATAATCAAATTTCAGTCGTAGATAAAATCAATATTTATTTAAGATACTATTATTTTGCCATACACATGACGTAGGTACACTGCTCACACAGAATATTTGATTTAAATTAAACGTTTATTGAGAATGACGAAAGCGATTGTAAAGATTTATGGAGCATTCTCTATTTCCTGATTTTTCTTAAATCATTTTACAATATTATATCGCTCCAAAATGGTGAATATTTTTTCTAACAATTTTATTTTTGTATACGTTGAGAAAACATTCTTTTTTTCTGTTTTTGTTATGAAACGGAGTGAAAGCATGATTTATTTATTTATTGTAGAAATATCATGACTGGGTGTCGTGTAAACATATTGAATCGAAGTGAAAAAATATTCTTTTCTCAAATATGTTTGATGTTCATTTATTTGTGTTTTAACGCTTGTGGTATTTTGTTTTTTTCTTTTTGAAATACAGCGTATTCAGTGAGTAAATTAAGTGGTCTGGAAAAAATACGCACCATGTTTCTACATGAAATTTAATTTATCCAATTAAGCCATTGTGAAATCAGTAACTCAATAATTGAGTTTCTTTTTTGTTAATTATTCAATTAAGCGAAGAAGATTGATGAAAAAATAAATTGCGTCGACAGTTTTAAGATTGATGAAAATTGAATATTCCGGGCCATTGTTTTTAACTTATGAAAAAAATAGAACTTTATTGAACGAAAAAACAATTTGATTTGAAAATCAAGAACCAAAAAGTGATTCTGTACAATAAATACGAGTGAATGTTTTTTGAATTATGAAATTTTCATTACCATCATTTCACAGACTCTTGTGGCTACGTATTATCGTTTTTGTAACTATACAGACATGTATACAATAATAATATATTTAATGATGATTGAGAGTCAAAAAATCGTTAATAACTATAGAGAAGAATTAATTTTTGATGGATCCGTTTTTAATCAGTCACTTAACGATTCGACTCTTATAGGAGTGAATAAGTTTGAATTCTTTCAAATAAACATGCAATTAAGGCATAGCATGTAATTTTCTCTAAAACTAACAAATAATCGGATTGAAAGCCATTTTTTTGCTACTGTATTGTATAGTTCAAAAAATACAATTTTACTGTTATCAATTAAATAATAAATATTATGATTAATAAAGATGTTTTTTATTTTGTGTTCTTGCGCATATTTATTTTTATTTTTCAACTTCTAAAATTAATATATTTAACATATGCCAAATGATACTAAAATTAATATTATCTTACTATAATCGTTAGAAGAGTTCAATAATACTTCGTTATAATTCATAATATTCAAAATAAATCTAATATTCAGTAGTATTGAGATATGAAAAGGGTTTCTGGAAGTATCTTGAATGATGTGTCGTAATAATATTGGATGAGTTTGTGACAGTTTTATTTATTCATGTGATGTGAAAAAATTCACACACGCACTGAAGTGTCGTTGTGACGAATATAAATAATATTTTTGGGTTTGTACATTCTATTTTTTTCCAAATTCCCATTTGAGTGAAATTTTATAAAATTGTATGTTTACTACTACAAAGTTATCTGTTATAGGATAGGTTTTAATATATTGTGTATAATATTCACGTATTATATTTTGGATAGATTCAATTGTAAATATTAAAGAATTAATTTTGAGTTACTAAAATGTTATTACTATTTTCGTAACGTCTCTGAAACACAATTAGTATTGAATTTTTTCAATTGATGAATTTTAAATATCAGTGTACCCTGAAACTAAAGAGTCTAGTCAGTTTATTGACGGCTGTACATATAGAGTCTCGTCAGTTAACACGGTAGATATGTTCGCCAAAAATACGCTTAATTTAAAATCGTTCAAGTCGAGACCAACATTGATAGGTTGATAAATTGATACGTTGATTAAACGTTTTAACGCATGAAGACAAATGTATGTATACTAATGTCAAAATCGAGTAGTCAGTGATTTGAACTAACGTTAATTAACTCTAAATATTACTGGTCAATTAATTTCATTGATTAATAATGTCATTCGTCACCAAAAAAAATTATCACTGATACGATATTTTAACAACACATTGTTCAGTATTTATAGTATAATATGAGCTCTCTGGATGTGAAGTGAGCCAACTAGTAAAATGGTAAAACTTTCTTATTTGTCTGTTTTCAGTTGCATATGATTCAAGAGGATAGGACATAATTCATTATTACGTTTCACTAGTTTTTCACATCTCTCGGAAATGCCATGTAATAAAATGGAAAAGTAGCCGTCAAAACGAATTTGTGTAACTCAGATTTAGATTGAGACAAAAGCCATCACATGGAAATTGCTTTTTGCTTCGTCCATAAATTTCGAATATCCAATTGTACGTCTCAAATAATAATGTCCAGACATAAGCTTAATTTATCCGAAGAAAGATTTGGGAAAAACATTAAATAATGATTTATTTAAAACGCCGTTTTACGCCGAGAATTATATCTATCACGAGAAATAAATTACTATATCGTCATATTTTTATCAAAGTGATTATGCTATAAAACTGCTTTCAACAGCAGACTTGATTTTTTTAATTCGTTCGTATACAAAGATTTCTGTCCATAGAAAAAAATATTCTTTGAATATTTTGTCAATTTTATAAAGTTCTGAAATCTGGACTGATTTCGCTAATTGAGAGCATTTTAACTATTATCCGCCCAACGGTCCCTTACGGGACCGTTGATTATGGTTCATTTCGCTATAGGATTTATGATAACATTATTCAAGATATGAATATTAGTTTACATAAATAATATCTTTGAGATACCAATCCATAATTTTATTTTCGGTTCCGATAAATATTTTTGACATACGAGTAATATAAACATCTGCGATATAATAATATAATCGATAATAATATTTTAATCGTTTTAATTTGTACAAAGTAAAAAAAATACAAATAAAGCTTTTTTAAATTATAAACAATCTTTTATTTCAATAATGCTTTTTATAATACTCAAATAGGATGACTAGTTTTAGAGATATAACTTTTTTTAACGGATGCGGGTGGCGCGAATATTTCGCGAAAAAATGCTCGGGCAGTGTGCTACTTCTTTTGCGCACAGCGCGCGGGCGTTTAAAGGTTAATCTGATGAGTGCAGTTAGCGCAAATAGTCATATTAGTCAAATTGCATTTTTGTACGATTTTTTTATAATTTTAAAAATATAATGCATATTCACCAAGAATCGACCATTTTTTAAACCACCAAAAAGTGAATTGGACGTTGAACGCTTAAATTGATCGGGCGGAATTCATACCTGTACGAATAGTTTAAAAAATAACCGTAATTTTTCATATTTTCTTTCTTACAGAGTGACGAAAGAATGGTTATTTCTATAAAGTTGAAGCAATAAAAAGTTTGACAAGTATCATGAGAAAAAAGAGGGAAACTGAAAATTACTTAATCGACCCCCCTCCGCATCCTTGGTTTCTTCAATTAGCTTCCAAGTTAGCTGAGAAAGATCAGCGACTGAGACGGCAGATGTTTCGCGAGCGCCAACTTAAAGAGGGACACCAGCACGACCAACACTATACCGAGATTCAAGATAATGGAGAGGTTTATATTGAGAGTATCATGAGCACCGATAGCCCTGCGGTGGTTACCGATAACGACCGCTACGTTACGTGGTCGGACGACGTAACCGCCTCATCTGTCGTCAGCGAGAAGGTGGTTCATTCGACGAGCTGGCTTTATTGGATGAGTAAGAATTTTTATTTAAAAACATTATCTAAAACAAAAACAGTACGTCATCAATTTATTGAAATACAGACTCATCGTCGAAACAGTGTGACAATCGATAAAAAACATTTGTTGAGCTATACATGCCACGATAGACCAGGGTTTCCCAAACTATGTTCCGTGGTGTTCCACGAAGCCAGAGTAAGTGTTCCGAAAAAAATTGGAATGGTTTTATACGCTGCAACACAGTTTTTAAAAAATCTTAAAAAATCAGCTAAGTGTTCCGTTATATTTTCCGGATTTGCCAAGTGTTCCATTTCAGAAAATGTTTGGGAAACCCTGCCATAGACAATGAATAATGATGAATTCTACACAATGATAGGATACACTATAATTGAGTAATAAGAGTATGAAGCCTGTATGGTTTTCATTTAAAATCTATTAACTATTTTTTTTTTTTTTGAAATCTTGCACTTTAAACATTTTTGCACCAAACTACCCTCCAAATGAAATAAAAAAGATTTATTAGTAATCACTATTAACAAAAAAAATAATTAATAGTCAGTATTATACAAATACAGTGTGACGTTGTAAGAAGTAATGTGAACCGCAAGCGTGCCAAACATTAAATACATGTTGTATTATTATTCAATTGAAATTCTAGTAATTAAATACGTTACGACACTTATCTTATTCGGAATGTCGTAATGGAATAATATACTTACACAGTGTATTTAGATTCAAGTATTTGAACTTGGTGATATTGTATCAGAGTTTAAGTTCAATATAAATATTTGAGAGCATATGGCAATTCCTTTACGTAAATACTACAACATTAAATAAACCAATTAATTGAATCGTTTAAAACGATAGATTAGTAACCGAAGAGTCCATAACACTTTTAATATATCATGTTATACAAAGTATATGAAAAACCTAATGAGTATTCATCGAGGCTTTTATTTGAATGTAATTGACCAATATCAATCAACCTTCGACTTCTAGTAAAATAACTCTCTGGTTTACCCATAAATGCCTGCGCCATTTGAGTTTTTTTAGATACTTTTGACTGCCGTAGAAAAAAAGTACTTTTGTACCTAGCAAGCCGGCTAATTGCAATTATTAATTTAATTAGTTATTGACGAAGTACTAGTCTATATATATTCATTCTTCTATTAACTGTATTTCTATTATTATTATTTTGTGCGCATTTATATTATATATGTCCACAACCGCCATTGTAAGCATTTTACTTTTACGTGCGAGTCTAAATGATGTATGAGATAAATATGATTTTTTATGGTAAGTCAAGAAAAAAAGTGTAATTCCGTTTCAAATTGAACATTGGCATTGAACGATAACAACATACAGTGGAACCTCTCACAATGAGTAATTCTCATAACGAGCACAACAGATTGTGAAAAAAATGCTCTCTTAACAAGCGATATTTCGCACAACGAGCAACGCAGAGTTTTGGAAAGATCACTTTGACATCGTTACTTGCCTCAAGATGATTGACAAGGCGTGAGAAGGGGTTACCAAGAGAACCCTTACTTACTGATTTTGAGGGGCTTGAAACAGTACCTGCGAAGTTTACAGTCAACAAAATTGTATCTTTGGCCAATACCATGAGACTGGAGGTGGATAACAACAATATTGATGAGCTTGTGAAAGAGTACAGTCAAGAGTTGACCACCGAAAAGCTTATGGGGCTGCATTGTTTTTTACAGCAAGAAATTATGGAGGAGAGTTTGTTAGTGGAGGAGGAAGAAGTAGCCGAGCAACAATCTTCTGGCGCAATAAGAGAAAAGCTGATAGCATGTGAAACTGTTGCATCGTATATTATATGGAGAAAATTGTTTCGCATAACGAGTGTTCCACATAACGAGTAAGATTCTGGAACGAATTAAACTCGTTATGAGAGGTTCCACTGTATTTTAAATAAATATTATACATGAATAACTAAAAACCGTTTTATGTATTCGAGAAGTTTAGAAAATAGCCACTGGTGTTTAATCCATCTATTACGTTGTACAGTTAGTGATATATTATGATGAGGATCAAACTGATCAGCCATACAAAATTTTAAATGTCAGCTAACTAGAATTTATCGATTACATGAATGTTTTTAAAAAATATATTGACATTTTTTTCTCTTCTATAGACGTCACTGACGCAAAATCTGAATCTTATCATCCACCCTTAATAGCAGACGTAATAAGTTGTTTAACCGTCTGTTAACAGATCCTGTTGTGTTGGCCTTGTTGGTGTGCGCAGTAATCGTATACCTACTTGTTTTATTATTGAGACGAGCCATGAAAACTAAATCTCCCCTGGGATCTCAAGAAATATCTGCCCCATCTATTTTGGTTTACCCAGCGCAAAATGGACAGCCAGCACATTTTTTGTAAGTACTAAACACATTTTCTTAAGCAAACACAACACAGACCGTTATATTATTAAAACAAAGTATTTTTTTGTCTCAATTTTTAATGAGCGTCGGACCGAAATAACGAAAAAGTGTACAGCGATGTGTATGTATTCTGACGAATTGGTATTCAAAATTGAATGGAGACTATTGTTGAAAAATATATTGGTGTTTTTTATTGTGGTATAAATAAATATCCATATGGTGTGTACTAGGGCTTGTCGATTTTAAAAAACTGGTTTTTTGGAAAAATTTATGACATTCGAAAACCGGTTTTTCAACTTCGTAACCGGTTGTGCCGAATTTTCCATAAACGAGTCTATAAACAAATGGACAGAAAATTTTGATCTTTTATTTGATGACTTGAAGACCATATGCCCCACATCATTACCCAGAGAAAGAGTATTTTCGATATCAGGAGATTTTGTTACAAAACGATCAGTGGACGCTTTGTGTTTTCTTAAATCATATTTTCTGAGGACTAACACCAAATAATTTCTCATTGTGTATTATTATGTATATAAATAAACAACATTAAAAAAAACTCTCTATTTTAATTGAATTATACATTATATTTACAAAACCGGTTTTCGGACAATATTGATATTTGAAAACCGATTTTTTCAAAAGTCAGTTTTTGTATAAGCCCTAGTGTGTACTACATATGTATTAATAGTAAATCGTAACTAGCATTCAACGTTTTTTTAAGAGCAATTATATATTTCCGATAAAATTAACAAACATAATTTCTGAAACTTATCCCCTAATTTTGTTTAATGACTGATCAATATTTAAAACATTCTTTCGTATCCAAACTATAAATTTACAACACAGAGAAATATAATAAAAAAGTTATATGAATTAACAAAACATTTTGTTTACCTAGAATACTCATCGAAAATGTAAATTATGTGTTTCGCACACTATTAAACACGTCCTCGGAGAGCTATTTTGTTAAAAGAATTATTTGTCTGGACTGAAGACAAAAAAGTCAAGCCTTCAAACACAATGAAATCGACGGTGATTTATTACAGGCGATATTTTTAAATCCATAATCCAATCACATATTTTCAAAGCTATTATTTTTTATTTTTCGAAAAAGTTTTAACCTCGTTAGCATTCACATGTTGGATTTAATGGGGTAAAGAAAATTAACGCGTGGGTTTTTGAAATGTACTAATGAAATCCGCTTATGTCATCTGAATCGCACTAAGCTTCTGGGTTAATTGTGGATTTTCTCTTATTTAAGAATATTTTGTTATTGCATAAATAAATGATCATTATACTATAATTATTAACACAGTGTTATGGCTCGTGGTCACCTATATCATATAATATTTCAGAATCATTGTTGATTTAATTACAAGGGTTGCGATTAACCCATTAACGTACTGAATCAGAAGTAAAAAATAATTATTAACCCTCAGTAAAAATAAGAACAATATTTCTTTTTTTCAAAGTGATGATAATAGTATTTTTTCCGGCACATACCAATAAAAATTATATATTTTTATTTTTTAATAAAAAAACGATGAAAAAAATCTGTTACACGTATTAACGTTGAACATGTATTTTGAGTCAACATTAATTTATCAAAGGTGTTTATTTGTATGTCAATTTAATGTAGTATTTCTAGAAACGTCGACGGGAAACTTGCATATTTTGACAGTGAAGGGTTTTAGTGCAAACAACCAGTATTGTTCCATAACAAGATTCGCATTTTTACATTAAAACGACCGTGGACGCGTATTTGAGTTTTTGAAAAACAAAAGTTGTTGGCCGGCGGACGCATATATGCGTATAGGCGAAGTATCTGGAAGCTAAGAAAATTAAATTTTGTAAAGATATCTCAATTTGCTTACAAATTATAGTGAATTTAGTAAAATTACAATTTTTGCGAATTTTTCGCAAAATTTTATTTCGCCAGGTGAAATTTTATAAAAAAAAACGTGCGGTCGTTAAGCTGTTTTAATTTAAATCAATTTAAAGAAATATTTATAATTTAGCGAGCAATATTTTTTTTATATTGAAAAAGTATTCGGAAAAGGCTATGGACAACTAACAATAACTCTTCAAACTCCATGACTCCAAACTTCAGTCACAAATCATTTTTCATTATATTTAATGAAAAATGATTCGTGCATACTATCAAATTAAAATAACATTTAAAAAAGTAAAAAGCAGTAACTTTTCTTTTGGAAACCAATGAATATTTAAAACAATCTAGTAGATATTGTTTTCATTTATTTAGACAAACAAATTATTTTTTAATTCGTTAACTGACTTTCATATGAATGTTATCGTAAAATCTTACAGCTGTTAAATAATTTTAATTTGTGATACAATTTATCTGTGTCGGTTTCCTTTATTGATAATAATATAACATGCGCCAGGTTGTTAGCAAGACATGCTACACAATTTATTGATTGATAATATGTGTTTGTGAAATGTTCTGACAAATAACATATCATGGAAGAATAAAACGCTGTGTGAGATGGTTTTGGCACATAAATCATTTTCATTATATAAGCTGTTTCGTATGGTAACATTGTTGGTATATTATGGCATCAGTTATTTAGCTGGTGTCTCTCAAATATAGTTCCCGGAAGCGTACTGGTTATTAAGTATTCATGACAAACAATATATTCCGATCACGTAAATTACTGCTGTCAAATTGTATTCAAAATAATTGTAATTTTTTCGTTTTCTACAATGTAGCAAGGAAGGAATTATTGAGAGTGAACTATTTTATAATTTTCACTTTTATATTATAACTCAAGCTAAATTTCCGACACTTAATTAAATAACTTTATTAACTACACCAAATAAATGACAACGTAACAAGTAAAACAAAATTGGAAAAATATTTTTGCGGCGTCAAGGTCTGACAGAGTAGTTTATTATATAATATTACACAATGTATTAAAGATACCTTGGTAATACACATTATACACGCAAAAAAAAATACGGTAGAAGAATATAAGGGTGTGTAAAAGGATCCTTGAAATTTAATAAACAACAAGGTCGATCCTTAGCACATAAAATATTTCAAGTAAGAGATGTTAAAAAATTAAAAAGTAAGCTGTTGTACACATACTTCACACATAAAAAAACACGAAATCTTTATTTTCACGTGAACACGAGTTATCAAATCTTCATTTTGAACAATTACAAAAACATCTAATTGTCACTGTATATTTTAGGGATCGAAATTATACGTCTAGTGCGTAAAATATATATTTTAACTTTAGGGAAAATGAAAATATCGAACATATATTTAATTGATCAATATTTAAAAAGTTATTGGTCATTATTTTATAAAGTGAATGTTCAGGATAACTATAATATTTGGTCAGCATAAAAGTGGAAAGGTCAATAAAAACAAAAGCGCCATGGAATAATACACGTATTCTAAAATATTTGTTAAAAAGCATTTATTGTGTGCAAATATTTTTGAATTATAAATTCAGAATCATAGACTCACCGTTCTTATTATATTTATTTTGAAAATCACAATCGAAATATATTTGACTATTAAAATATAACATATTTGATGTGATTTATTCAGTGTGTTTTAATCTTTTTGCAATTAAAAAGTAGTAGTAATTACTATACAACCATCTTAGTTGGTGTATATGTATACACCAACTAGTATGGTTTTATATTCAGTGATGCATAGATAATAATGTAACGCCAACTGGGAATGGATTTTTATTTCATGTTATTTATGATATTACAAGGAATAATTGTCAATGAATTTCAAATTATATATATTAAAAAAAAAAAACAGTAATTCAAGACTAATTCGAGGAAAAAATACATGAAAACCACTCATGCCCAAGATCTTAAATATAAGTTTGAGAAAATCTTAATTTTATATTGACATACCGTGACTAAAGCCCAGGACCATATTATTTCTAGGATAATGTTCTTAAAACTCAACTTCAGAGGTTGTGCATCTCAGCAAACAAATATTAATGTAATACGTTGTGATTTTAGTTGAACGTCAAATAATATACGTTTTCGCTGTAATATATTTTTCATATTTCTTTATGTATTTAATGTAGCTTATTTTTATCTATTCATTCGCTGGGGTGATTTTTCTTATTTAATTTCCTTAAATGAAACATTTTTTCGTATTAACGTATTCGTATTTCGTATTACAACTTTTTCAAATATATGTTAGTGACGCTATAATGTATGTTTTTAAATTTTAATAACAAACTAAAACATAGAGTGCTAGTAATCTTTTGACAAATCCTGTGTCATATAATGTTAGTGATTACTTCATCCCTAGAACAAGATTAATAATAAATTTCATTTAATTTCTCATTTAATAGGAAAGAATTTTTGTAAATGACAATGCGATATTGATAGGGCTCCATTTCATTTGTTTCTGAGCGGTTCAATTGACACAACTCTCTCCAATATTATTATTTGTTGCTTGTTTGTGCAGGACAAAGGAAATAAACTTTTCCCTCCCGTCACCCCGGTCAAACTCGCTCAGTGAACTATCGGGTCTGGAAAATGGAATAGGCATGAGTATGAGCGAGGTAGATCCGGAGGATTGTCTCACTCCATCTCGAGCACACCAAAGGTCAAATTCATTCAGTGAGTATGGACACCACTTATACTGCTATACAGTGCGATCGGAAAATGCATGTTCGTGATTCACGTAATATATATGATTTGTTGTATCAGATCTAAAATATATTGTTTTATCTAAATATGTAGTAATTTTTCATTACAATTTTATATTCTCAAAAAGATGTGTTATTTATGTTAACGAATTAAACCTTTCTCATTTGTACACATTAAACAAATGATTTCAATCATCAATCGTCTATTTACTGTAACCACGTTTAAATATTGTGATTGTGTTTTTTAGTTATTAACTGAATTAAGCTCGTTTTTGATGGTTTACAACACATTTTCTACCGAAAAGGAATGAATAGTTTCTACTGACGTTTTTTATAAATTATTCATATAATATGGTACAATGTTTTGTAAAATACAGTTCTAGATTTATATAAAAATAAATTAACTAAAATAGCTTACATGATCCATCTTGAATGTTAAAAAAATGAATGTGCTCACTTATTAATAATATTCATTCTTTTTAAATATTTATTTTCTAATGGTGCGAAAAAAAAGCAATCCTTTTATTACCTACATTTTTAAATAACATAATAACTTTTGTATGTCTATTTTTCTCCGCATACAATACTATTGTAAAATTATATGCTGTCAGTATGACGTATACTTCACTGAAGTTTTTGTAATCATGCTATGTTTTAAGGGTTGTTACATGGTCATTAGTCGTTTAATTAAGTGTCTAGCGTTCGCATTGTATTAGTGTCTATTGAACACATGTAGTGGTTTAGACGTGTTCAAAGAATAAGTAAGTGTGTACACTTTTTCAGAGAGAATAATAGAGAATAAGAATAGTGTGGTTGAAGATTAATAAAAAAAACAATTAAAAATATGTGAATACTAGATAGTTATATAAAATAAATCGATTACTCGCTATAGCACGTCATACTTTTTTTATTATATTCCCTGTCTAATTATTTGGTAAATTTTCCTTTTACAATTTTAAAAATGAAATCGATAAAAAAAATCATACGTCATTGCGGTAAAATTGTGTTCTTATATAAATTTTGAGAATGTAATGTGATAAACAAAACATACCTAATTTTTATCAAATAACGGAAAATTTTAAAAACCTTTGACGCAGGTCTTTCGAGAATTTATATAATCTTAATATTATCAAAAGCATTTTTATGTATTCGGTGAAAACGTGGAAATTTCCTACTCGTAATAATGAAAAAACTCCACAATACGTCATTTCCGTTTCCAATTTCAGCAGGCTGCTCTGATCTTGGCGTAATCGACCCCTCTCTGTATCAGGAAAACTTCTTAGATGATGATTTGCTGTGGCCTGAAGGGCATGTGGTAAGATACTGTCTTATGATATTGTAAATCAAAATATTGTGTTCGTTTGTTAATGTGATCGGTATATAAATTAAAAAATATATGAAGAAAAACAATTTATTTTTGTGTAAGAAAATAATCTTTCATCAAAACTCTGAATTTTGTTCTTTAAACTCTTCACTACGCATTTTATTTAATCCACACACTTAAAGAGGTATAAGTTTCATTTAGCCATTCACTACCAAGACTGATTTCTTACCCCTATTAAATATACTGTCTATGTTTTAAACACTTTTTTTGTTTACACGCAGAATACGTTCCAAGTCTAAGGACCAGCATACAAAGAAAACTGTGTAAAGAAGATAAAAATTACATAGAAAAATGAGTGATGTTTTCATTACTTTAAACAAAATAATAAGATTTTCTAAGATTAATATTTTTAAATGCTAATACATATAATAAATTTACAAAGTTTCTTAATGTCGATACAAATAATTTATTTAGTGTTCAGCATTCTAGCAATAGCAAGGTGTGATCATTTTATATTTTAAAAACACAAGCAAAACAATGTTTTTCCGTAAATATTAAATAAAATATGCTAAAAATACATATACTAATGAATCTTAAGAGAACTTTATCTCATTTTTTTTCATTCAAACGTAACAACAATTTATCTCTTTTACGTTGAGACTGGTCGTACAGGCCTTGTAATATTTTTTACTTATCTAAAATATGAAGCAAACAAACAGAAGAACCTTTTAGAAAAAAAACCATATGATTTGTAATCATTACTTTTTAAAAGTACTCATAAGTTTATATCAAATTCAAGGAAGTTTCAAGCCATATAAAGTTTCCAAAAAAATATAAATCAAGTATAATTTCAACTCCCGCTCCATTTCTATAAAATTTAATATATTTATTTAAGTCTCTTAAAGATTTCGCTAAGCTGGGTATCAGATTAGAAAAGTTTATAGATATATTATTTTTATTGTGGTTTCTAGGGACGTCTGTGGTTCAGTTTGCGATACGAATCGAATACAGAAAAACTTTTGGTGAACTTAGTCAAGGCTAAAAACTTGCCATCGCGCACAGTGGCGTCCGTCAATACCTGCGATCCATACGTCAGGTAAGTAATTGCATTTTTTTTTATTAAATCCCAATTTTTACAACTATTGCGGCGATTTCTTTTTATTCATATATTTTTAATAAAATTTCCAACCAGTATATATAATGTAATATTATTGTACAATGGAATATCTGAAATAAGCTGAATTATTGAATTTTACCAGAAAGTTATATTGATATAAGTTGTCAAAATGTTGAAATAACTTAACTTTATATTTATCTTCGATATATTTCAGCGGTGACTTTGTAGAAATTCATTATAAATATAAAATTTTATTTTGTAAGTTATAACATAAGAATAAAAATCAATTTTCAGTTTATTCGTTAACGTTGCGATGGTCTGACGATGCTTCTTAAAGAAGCGAAACGCGTGTCACATTCTGTAACAAAACAAGTCTATCCGTCAGCGATCTTAGACTGAATCTGAATGAGTAATGTACTGATGATGCCTCCGTAGAGCCTCAGTTTTTCTTACTTACTTCTTCTTCCATCCGGTCTCCTAGCTAGATGACCGCCGATTACTATCCATTTGATGTACTTGGTGGAATTGAAGAACCCTGGCACGTCATGAGAAGAAGCGAAGCATTTGACGTGTGGAATCTAAGACGTTGTATTTAAAAGTATATAATAGTAAAAAGTTAATTATTGAATCGAGCTAAATTGCCAAAAACAAGAATGGTCTTACCATAACCATTGCTTAGTGTTTTTAATTTGGAATTTGACAAATATCTAAAGATTAAACAATATTTTGACGTATTTTTAGCTTACTTGGTATAAGTTAAGTCGTACATAGCAAGATAAGAAAAAATACAATATTATCTTTAAAAAAAACATATTTTCTAATTTCTAATTGATGCACATATAAATCAACACATTTTCTCATCAAAATATACATGTTAAAAGTAATTTTGATTTGGTTTCATAATAGATCTTTTATTTAAACATAATTAACACCTCCCACGTTACAACAAGGACTGCATAATTATATTTTATTATATTTTTATCTTTTCTCTACAAAGAATATATTTATATAATTTTCTTTAAGCCAAAGATAAATTATAAACAATATATAAAAATAAAAAGTAACCGATTTTAATTGCAAATGATTGTTTTTATCCCAAAATAGATGTATTTCGAAATGTGCAATTAATGAGAAGCAAACAATTAAAGTGTTTCATTTTATTTTTCAAACGTCAGGAGAGAAAAAACTGAAAACTTGCGTTATTGCGCTGACTTGAGAAAATGTTTTAATTGGAATTCTTTGTTCGGGGACTTGTGTAATAACTTTACACTCACTCAACACTTTCGTTTAATATTTTCTTCTTCTGAATAGGCAGGAATTGTAAAAAAACTGAGACATTTTCACGTTGCGTATGAAAAACTTGGCAAAGTTTCTTAAAACACTGAAAACTTTCTGTTGTGAGAAAATACTAAGCAATACAAAACAAAACACGAATATTTAAAAGCAAGATGGGCGATGAATCTTACTACGGCTTTTGTTAAGTTTTATGAAAGAAAGCTATCAATTATAATAGTAAAATTTATATTTATAAGTCATTGTTTTTACTTTTTACATAATATATCATACTTCCTTGCAATTTTATATATGATTTACAATTTTTCATTCTACCTATACAATAGTTAGGAAACCAAAAAAATATCTTTTCTAATAAGTAAGAGCTTATTTTATTATATTTTTATTTCAATAAATATTAAGATGATAATGACTGATAACTTCATAAGCCGACTAATAACCTTTAGAGGTATGGTTTATGTGTCTAAAGAGAAGCAATCAGGATAATAATTTTTGAGCTGTTCTTCTGTGGAATATTACCAAAAAATCTCGACAATTTATACATAAGTTAACAATTTTACTATTGAGATTTTCAGACATATTGCTTGAGAAATATTTATTAAAAACCAAACATCATTATTGAAAGAGAAATGGGGTTGAAGATAACGATTTATATAAGGTATTGTTTTCATTGTAAATTTTCTCGTATCTTTCCTGAAATATGAAACACAAAATTGGATTTCAAAGAGCCAATATACAATACAATATACTTACTATCTTTAAGTACAGAAACATTTTTATGGATAAGCCATTGTATTGAATAATTCATTTGTATAGATATATATTTATTTTACATTTTAAATTTACTATATTTGATTTTAGACTTAATAAAAAATGTAAATTTATTATTTTGGAATACCCCATGAAGAAAAGATAAACATTATTTTAATGAAAAAACGCTACTTTGGTGGGGTGTTTTAATTTAAATTAGTGTTTTTATCTAGTCGGTAGGATAATTTTTAATCAGTGGTGGATTAAACACTTTGGATGCCCTAGGCGCAATATAATTTTGTATCCCTATTCTTCAGATAGCCACAAAGCGTCGCAAAATGTATTTTTATTTTAATAAATTCTTCTTTAATCATCATCTTTAAATATCTCATTATTAACGCTGAAAGAGTTCCAATGAAAGCAAACGTTGAAAAGCATTAATAAGTTATTAAAAAAAAAACAATTGTTGTGATATTATTAGATTTTCATTTGAAATACAAATGTCATTAAAAACTAAATAAATAGAATATGCGTGTCATACGTTAGTTATTTTTGAGACCCTTGAGATTTGGATGCCACATATTTACGCTTCATGTGGTAATTCATATCGGGTAATTTACCACTGAGTAAAACTAATCTAATGACTCATCTTACAGTACCGATCAGAATGAGTATTTATTTAATTTTGTGTAATAAACAACCTTTTTTTTTATTCAAAATTTAAATAATAGATTTAATATACAAAATATAAATAGTAAATATAATTCCAAGCACTACATAATGTGTAATTCATGCTTCAATTCTGAAAATCAGGTTTTGGAGTAGCATGTGAAAAATTTACTTCGAGTATAATATATGCGCCCATTAGACGTGAAGTGAGTCAGGTGGTATTTTAGAGAAAAAAATAATTGTTGCGTTGTAATGTTATAAGTATCGTATAATTTTAGTAACCTCAGTTAATACACATTGCAATTGTGCTATCTCCGTAAAATAAAAATATGCAATCTATCAAAACACCACGTAAAGGTGTGATTGTACTTTTTCTAAAACTAGGTTTGATTTTGATATTTATATATACATATTATTATATATGGATTCAGATGAAACTTAACCAAAACTAATAAAATTTTAGGCTAAAGTATATTTTTGTAAATGTTGAAAAACTCCGTTGGAAAATTCATGCTCGCATCCGATTTCGAGAATTGGGCCCCAGAGTGCAATAATGTGAAACTAAGGCCGCTTAAGTGTTTTGTTGAGCTCATATATAATAGTTACACTGCTAATCAAAAATTTCGAAGCAGTCATTTTACATTTTCTTTTATTTTACAGGCTGCAGCTGTTGCCAGACGAACGTCGTACTTTACACTCAAAGCAGAAAAAGAAAACATGCAACCCATTTTTTGAAGAGATTTTTGTATTCCAAGTAAATGGTTTTATTTTTTAGTGTTGTTACTATGTATGTACATACTTTATGAAGCAGTGATGTTATGTCAAATATTTATACGTTACACGTTTTCTAAAGCATATGCTAGATCAGGGATTCCCAACTCCGTGCCCGCGGGCACCATGGCGCCCGCGGAACGATTCGTGTGTGCCCGCCACTATTCGACCGTGACAGAATTTTTTCATAAACACTAATTAAAAATTTAAATTATTTTTATTTATTTGTTAGAGTTTTAAAATTTTGGAAATGGAAAAATTGAATTCTTTAATTTTGGAGTTGCAGGGAAAAGACAAAAATATAGCTGAAATGATAAGCTCTGTAAAGTTATTTAAAGCTAAATTGGATTTGATGATATCACATCTGCAGATCAAGTCTCTCGTGCATTTCCCACATATGAAGAAAATGCTAGGTCACAACAATGAATTAAACGGCTCATTATTTATTAAACACCCTCAAGTGCTTAAAAAACAGTTTGAAGAGAGATTTCTGCAGTGTACAAATATCGAACCAATTGTTTCCTTCTGTATCAATCCTTTTACTTCGCATGTATTGCAAATCTTGTTCAAGAGAAGGCAGAAGAACTAGAGTTCAAAATTTTGGACCTTAAGAATGATATTTTGCTAAAATCCTTAATATCAGAG
Organism: Himalopsyche anomala; assembly: GCA_031772345.1. Taxonomy (NCBI): domain Eukaryota; kingdom Metazoa; phylum Arthropoda; class Insecta; order Trichoptera; family Rhyacophilidae; genus Himalopsyche; species Himalopsyche anomala. The sequence continues at coordinate 11,533,550 of CM062822.1, read as the reverse complement.
GACTTTTGGAATACAGTGGACAGAGAAAAGTTCCCATTTTTGAAAAAAGCGGCATATAAAATTAAATCATTTTTCGGTTCGACATATTTATGCGAATCATTGTTTTCAAACATGAACTTAATAAAATCAAGATATATGTAGATCTCAACTCACCGATGAGAATCTTTATGATTGTTTGCTAACAGGATTATCGTCATACTCTCCTAATTATGAGGCACTGGCCAATGATATGCAATGCCAAAGATCACACTGACAGATTGATATTATATTTTTTTATAAAATGTTTTTTTTTGTATTTGTGTTTTTTGTTTACTTTGTTTACGTTTTGTAAATACGTTTCTCTGTGTGTATGTAATTTGAATAGTAATTTTATTATTTTGAAACATTTTGTTTATTATTTGTTAATAAATTATGAATATAAGAAAATAAATTATGGGAAAATAAGAAGTTATGGAAGGAGTTTATCGATCAAAAATAGGTGGTGCCCGCCACCCTACCGACATTTTAGAATGCGCTCTAGAGTACAAAAAGGTTGGGAACCCCTGTGCTAGATATTTGAATGTCGAGGTATAAACAATATCGTTTTTCATATCCGCTCTCTCAATAGTAGTTTTACTACGAGAACTTGATTGTTGCTCAGTCACTCAACATCTTTTTTGGGAGAGAGTAAGAATAGGTTACATTCAAGATTATTGGTTAGATAATCTCTTTAGCCGCGCTCTGTTTATTGGGTGGGAGTATTTTTTTACATCATAGATATCTACGTCTTCAAAAACAAAACCAAAAATCATTGCATGAAACTGTCCATGGTGGGTTCCGATCCCGTGAAGACCACGAGTGAAACCAACAACGCTAAGTCAATACTTGCTATACAGGTTCGGTGATAGTAATAATAATAATAATACAAATTTACAGATAATTAAAATGTAGTTATTATTTTTAAATAATAATTACTTTCTACCCTATATGTATTTATGTGATTAGAAATAATTATGTATTTTATATTAGTTATGTTATGATAACACCTACTTAAAGAGGTTCTTAGCGCGTCCGGTATGGAAAAAAGCGTCAAACCTGCTCAGTGCACTCCTTCACCTATAACACACATATTATGTATAAACTTTGGAAAAGAAAAAGGACGTAACCAACAGTTTTTTTAAAAACAGTTTTTTTCGATAATTACAATGTATACAACATAATACACGTTCTATCAAAAGGATGTAAGCTGAAAATGCCGAATTAGTATCTAAATTTTACTTTCATGTTTGAAAAAAGAAGGGCATGTGGAAGTTGTGATCAGAAAAATTGACTAAAAAAAAGGGTTTTTTTTTTAAATATTAAATTAGTATTAAATCTACATGCACTTCAGGGTTGTGAATATTTCATAATTTTCTTTTTGCCAAAAAATCGTCAAAAGACGTTTTTTGTGTCTCCTGTAAAATTTATTATTTGTGGGTTACGTTACGTCCTTTTCCCTTTCCACAGTCGATATATATGTATATATGTATATTGTCAACATTTCATTGTACAGCATTATTCGCCCGATTAAGTGCCAAAGCTTTCGTTAAAAATTAAACCGAGTCGACAAAAGCTTCCTTTGTGCCTTGCGGTCCTTACTCCACCTACGCTATTGTTTACGAAGCAGAGGCAAACAAAACTGTCATTTCGATATGAACACAAATGGGTTCTAAATAAATATCACAAATGAAAAGACAAAAATACAATCTCATCCTTGACCAAAAGCAAATATTTTTTGAAGGCATGTTTATTTGTTTGCCTCTTTTCAAATCGTTAGCATTGATATGTATCGATGTTCAATATAACAGTCCCATATTTATACTACGCAATATTTCTTTACAAATAAACTTTAAAACATCTGATTAAAATCAATATCGAATCAAAAAACAATTGCTTATAATGCCACTACAAGTATTTGATAAGTGAATGACATTTTTTTTAAAAAAACTAATACCACTGATTTAAAAAGGTGATTGAAAATATTAAAGATGTTTTAATTGTTGTTTATAAAAAACACCCAAACATATTTTTTTTCCAAGTGTAAAAAGGAACGAAGAATCACACACACGATTATATAAACGGTGTTCATATTCTGTGGATGAACCTCGAAAGTCCGATAGCCAGATGTAAGGCTTTTGACGTTATTGATAAATGACTTATTCATAATTAATATGACGCATATTACTAAATTGATTTGAAATTGTGCAAAAGATAATGAGTTTTTTGAAAACAATTACAATAAGGAAAAAGATATTTAAAACCAAAGAATACTCATCACAATTCTTCAATTTTTCTTATTTATTTATTGATTTGGCATTTACTTGGTAGAACTCCATTTTAATAGGGTAAAATATCAAGGTATTTCAGTTCTACAGTTTTTAAAAAGTTAAAGGTTGATAGCTATTTCGGCTTACGCCATCGTCAGAACTATGCTTTAAACGTACATTTACTTGGCTATATATACTGTCTAAGAAGAGATACACAATGCATCATATTATTCACTCTAACATACTAATTTGAATTAGTATGTTAGAGTGAATAATATGATGCATTGTGTATCTCTTCTTAGACAGTATATATAGCCAAGTAAATGTACGTTTAAAGCATAGTTCTGACGATGGCGTAAGCCGAAATAGCTATCAACCTTTAACTTTTTAAAAACTGTAGAACTGAAATACCTTGATATTTTACCCTATTACAATTCTTCAACGTACTTCTATTTATTATATTGTAAACATCATTTTATTTAATTAGTTTTTCAAAAGGAAACAAAGAGTTATATTATCAAATTATTATTAAGTTATAATTGATAATAAGATAAGTGTTCCTTTAGGCGATCGATAATATATGTACAGTGAAACCCCGATCTACCGTTCTCGCATTGTTCGTTTTCCCGCATGGACCGTTTATTTTTCATAGTCCCGGTCAAACACCGATAAGAACAATGTAAAAGAATCCCGCATTAATCGTTCCCCGATTTACCGTTTTCCTCGATCTATCGTTTAAATATTTTTGTCCCGTCACGAATATTATACCGATTGACCGTTTTCGTTGAATATTTTTCATAAATAGTTTTGCCTCGCATTTCGTATTGCGTTTTTTTCAGTGGAACCCCGATCTACCGTTCTCGTTATCTTCGTTTCTAAATATTATCATCCCATCCCAATTATTTGTCTGATTAACTGTTTTTGGGGAGTATTTTTTTTCGCTCAAATAGTTTTACATTGCATTTAGTTACATAAATACATAAGTTTTTTGAAAATTAAACATTTTTTTGGTATTATTTGAAGATTTCCCGCATTATTCGTTCATTCATCACGGTCCCTTGAAAAACGTAGAATAGGGGTTTCACTGTATATATCATGAATAAAATTTGTTCAAAAGTACACATAAACATCTAAATGGGATTTTATGGATAATACAGTTGGGATCTCAAATAGTATACACAAGCCAATAATTAAGGAAAGTTTCGGAGAGCGTAGGTAGTTAGTCCTACTCGGTTTGATCGTCAAAGAAATTTCGTGGAAAATTTAAGATCGTTGTACCCATTAATTAAAGACCAAACTATTTCCAATTTAGGCGGTGTCACAATTTACCGAAAAAAACTTTATATACAAATAAAACTATTAATTTTATACAATATTAAACAATTATTTTAAATAATAATTTAACTTCACTAAATGAATATTGTGTGCTGACAATTATTACTTTATCGATATTATGAAAAAAAGACTTTTACTAGAATTTATCGGTTTGTAATAGGGTTTATACAAAGACCGACATTAAAAAAAAGCGATTTTATAAATTCAATATTTTATAAGACCCGGTTTAGCCTGGTTTTCGAAAATTATCAAAAATATATAATTCCATTCAATAAAAATAGCAAAAGGTTACGTTTTTTGAAAAACTTTATTTATTATTATCAATACTAAAATTATTGTACGGTAAAAACACAAAACATCCACCGATCTACTGCTTAGTGACTTAATTTTTTTAACGAAATTTCATGAAAAAGAAAAAAATACTCTTTTCCTAGATGCTAGGTGGTATAGTTTATAAGGCATCCAATAGAAAATACAAATTTGATTTTATTTGGTTTTTATACTCGTTTATGTAAAATTCAACCTTCAGTGTTTTTGATTTTGATATATTCGTGAACTACATATATCCGAGTCAAATTATGCAACATAAATATTTTTTAATAAACCTAAATTTATTGGTATATTGAGTTTTTTAACGTAATACTTCCTTTTCATTTTATTTTTAACTATATCAGCTTGAAATACGCGCTTAAATCTGGAAATAAATTATTTCATCTACGGCTTCTTTTGAATAAACTGTAGTAACAGGTGAAAATCACAATGACGTATACATCAATTTTAGAATAAGTAAAAATAAATTCAATTTAAAATTCACCCTCGGAGTTTTATCGGAAGAGGTGGGAGGGGTTGTAAAACAAATTCAAAATGTTACATCACGATTGCATACATCTATTTTTGTTTTAATTTGTCAGATGTTAAAATAAATATGAACCTATTTTTATATCCATGAACCTATTTTTATCACGGGTCGTGAGTGAAAAGCTCATATTTAAAAAAAAACATTTTGATAGCCTGAAGAAAAACGAATTTAGCCTGTAAAAATATATTTATAGACGGACGTTAAAATTTCTCTTAAATAAAGAATAAGTTCCGAGTTGCTGGATATTTACTAAGAATATCATAAGATGTATGATGTAATAAATTATTTAACTAATATGCATAAATTAATAAAATTGTGTTTTTTAGTATTTAAATGTAATTGTTGTTTTGTTGTATTCACTGTGAGAATTTATAGTCTAAAGACAATTTGACAATTTGTTTCTTTCGTATCTTCTCGGCAATTTTAGAGTCGGGGCACATTTTTCTTATTAATTGAAATTCCTTAACGGTGTTTGATTATTTATAATATTAAAAAAATATTTTAGTTGTCATGACTATAAAAAAGTTTTGTGCTGTTATACCTACCACCTGACAATGTTTATTAACAAGCCAGCACAACTGAAAAGAAAGTGTCTGTGTAAAATCGTTAATTTTAAACAGAACTTTGAAACTTCTTCATGATCCGTTATCATGTTTAACATGATACACACAACTGTGGAAGGATACAAGGGGAAAAACATTCGACACATATTAGAGATAGTCATGTTTGTCCTCAAGTTTAAACCAAACAAATAAAAGCAATCTGCTTGGTGATCACGCTGCTTAAAAAAATTAAGATGATTTACACCGAATACGGCCACAGATAATGCCTTTCGTGTGATCATATTTTATTTACAACAATTAACCCTTTGACAGTTCTCCATGTTCAGTTATCAGTTTGTTAAAAAGCTAAGTAAAGCCAAGTAAAAGTTAATTAACATAATAAAAATAATTACGCTGCTATAGGTAATCATTGCACATTTGTACGCTTAAGTGTAATCTATACAATGTTAGTAATACTTATTGTATTAATCATTCGTGTGAAAGGATGCAGAATAGTCCGATTCTAGTGTATTGAAGAGTTAAAAAACATATAAAGTTACCAACTGCCAGAAGATCTGTTCAATATTCCCGTGATTTAAAAGCCTAATTAGCAACACAAGTAAAATTAGTAAAAGTAAAAATTGAATGTACTTTGTTCATATGCAAACAAGTTTTCTGGCTTTTGGGATTTTTCATTAAAGAATTATTAAGCTACACAGCAAGTAAAAATCGTGAGCAAGAAAATCCACTTCAACTAAAATCCTAGTATATTTCCAAAACTGAATCCATAACTGTTGGTAATTAGCGTATTTTTGTAACTATACATTACTATTAGCCAGTTATAAGAAAATATATTTACACATTACAATAATATTTATTGTGCATAAGCTTCAAGCATATTTTTTAAATTAAAAAGAAACTGACGTGTCGAATATTGTAACTAAAAAACTCATATTATATACAATATTTTTAGGTGTCATCAAAAGGTTTGGAAGAACTGGTTTTAAAAATGACTGTGGTGGATGGAGGTCGAGCGCGTGGTCGTCAACTTCTCGGGCACGTCCTGTTCCCACTTGCTGCTCTGCAAGTAGATGGAGTACCACCTCAAGAACAGCATCTCTACAAATTAGATCTTGAAAAGGTTTGATTTCTTAATAACCGTATCGCAAGAGTGTTATCGGAAAGTAATAGTATCCTCTTGTTAACATTGTACTAACTAGTCAAATAAATCGCGTTAAAGGACAAAGATTTACTATAAAATTGTATTAGAAAATATGCCTACCACCGCGTAGTCGCCAACAGTTTTTTTGACTATGTGTAATTAACTTTTCATAACTAGTACGAAATCTCACAACAAATAATGCGAAAAAGGTGCCGCTAACTTTACGGACATTAAGGAGGCAAAATTTTCATTTTGCCATGTACTAAGTATAAGTTATGAATTAATTTAAATGCCAACACATCGTGTACACTGTATAGCTTTGTGCTGTAAGCTAATTTAATGTATTTGCATAACTGTGCAAGAATCGCAACATCAAAACATTGGTGAGATTTCATTTTCGTAAATCTTTTAACATGAAAAATTATTTTTGTTTCTAAGATTTCGGCTTCTATCATACATAAAGAAATTAAGGATAGGAATTTTAACATGTATTTACTTATAAAATATGTTTTTATTATAGGACCCGCATGAACCGACATCAGACTTGGGAGAAATGCTTGTGTCATTACTTTACAATGAAAATCTTCATCGGATAACGGTCACGGTTATTGAAGGAAGAAGGTTAAAGGTAAACTATACTTCTATCGAAATATATACATATGCAGGAGTGGGCTAGAGTGGGCTTGGAGGGGCTCGCGCGAGCCCCTTGTTAATTTAAGAGATAACAATAATCTCAGATCAAATTAGTATATAATTGCAATTTCTCACTTATATTTTATCTACGACAGCTTCAGTATACACAGTAGTACATTTTTACCCGTTAAGATTGATAATTTTACGGCAAATTGCATATTGTTACGTATTATAAGTGTATTAAGTAACAATCAATCGCTTATTTAAGTATTGCATATAATTGTATAGGAGAAATAAAAAATAACTCCTTTCCGAGAACACTGAAAATTGCTTTGAGATTAAGCGAGCCCCTTGTTAAGGTATTGGCAGCCCACCGCTGTACATATGTTGGTATAGCGTTGCAATGATTGAAATATAATACATCTTGATTTTTTTTTTGGCCCAGGAAATTAGGTACATTAAATTAAAAATATGTATTTTCACTGGATTGAGAAATAATGTTGAGGCAAGTGTATAAACACACGCGTTTTGACACTTTGTTGTGATTATTTAACAATAAAATTTGCACATTTTTTTAAATGTAAGTGTCGCTTAATTGTTAAAGAAAATTAACAAAATACTATTTTAAATTTCTGTTAATTTTGTGCGGTCATCGACAGTTTCACGAATAAGATTTTTAAAAATCAATGAAAGTAGGTTAGCCATTTGTAAGGATTGGCCTTCGTTTTGGAAAAAACCCCTATTCAGGGTAATTTATTAGGACTGAAATCTGCTTACGTGACACTTTTAAATTATTCGAAAGGGTCTTGAGCCTATTACAAATGCCACTCTCTTCTAAAAAAATCTTTCAAAGTATCTATCGGTGTTTTTTTATACGAATTTTTTTTTTCAAATAAAGGAGAATTGACTGAGACTAAGGAAGTGTTAGAATTTATTTAAATTTACAAAACATGTTGATAAGCAATTAGAAACTTTATTACATTGTCATTTTTATTTTTTTAATACATACGTAAAACTTAAAATACAAGAAATAGTAGCTACGGTGACTGAATATTGAGCACTAGTTTTATAAATATGCCAGGTGGTATTCCCACCAGTCAAAATTCACACAACTCACAGGGAATATAGAGTTTGCGCGTGTATTTGTGTCTGTATATGTGTGCTGGGTACTACATTTTTTTTTTACCATGTCCGCTCCCAATATAGAGCATATGGACTCCTAATGGAGTTTATCTCATCAGAAATGTTTCTACGAGAACTGTTTGTTACTCAGTTGTTCTTTTTCCAAGGAGAGTAGGGATAGAAGGAAAGGGCTAGGACAAGACTAGTGGTTAGCTAATCGCTCTCGATACGCCCCGTTCATAAGATAAGATGGGTGGGAGGGAGGAATTCAAGATATCACATACATCCATGCCTATAAAGAGAAATTTATAAATCGATTGAAAAATCAATTTATAAAACTACCCGTACTGGGATTCGAACCTGTGCCCTCCGTAGCGGTAGCCAACGATGTTGACCACTCGACCACACAGGCGGCACTACATACATCTCAATAAATCAAGAGAGTTATAATGATACTATTAATAGCTCGCATTTGATGCACATTATGAGCAGATAGACACAGAGAAAAAGAAAGTGTTGTACAGTGCTTATCAGAGAGGCAAACATATATTTTAGATGTCTAAACAGTAACATATTATTTTCTTACTCTAATAAAGCAACAAACGTTTAAAATTTTGCAGATAAAAGGTGAACGCAAGTCGGTCTACGTTCGCATCACAATGAATCAGCAATATCGCGCCGTGAAGAGTAAGAGAACGGGAGCAGCAATGGCATCAACCGATGGGAGCGCTTCAATTAGCGAATGCTTCCACTTCAGATTACCAGCGGCAAGTCTCCCCCTCGCCTGCATCACACTGCACGTCCTACAAGCGGGTGCCAAATGCGCCAGAGGTAATATATCATCTACGCCAGTGCTAACAAAAAAAAATCATACCACGGTCTCCTAAATATAAAATAATAGTCTACCAATGGCTCACATATATCAGCGGTCGGGGAACCGACGTAAATTACCCCGAATGGGGTAAAATGAAATTTTTGGGGGTAATAAGGACATTTTTCTAATTTGCTATTTTATAAATGTGTTAGTATTTTTACAGACAGTTCTTTAAACTTAAACAATTCAGCGAGAATCTATACGGGTATCAAACATGAAGCAGCATCATTTCTCCAAAACCTGCAGGGGGAATGTTTTCAATTAAATTTTGTTTGTTCCAATATGAGAATTTTATTTTGTTTGTGTATTAAATACTTACTATTTTCATGCAGCTTTTTTTATTTTCCGTGTAAATTAATTCAATAAAAAATGTTTTATTAAAATTTACATTGATTGTCTCCTTTTCAAAATGTGGGGGTAATATCGACTTACGAAAAAATATTTTGGGGTAATGGTTAAAAAAGTTCCCCGACCGCTGACATATATGAAACTTGCAAAAAAAATAATGAGATGGAAACGGTTGGATGTTTTTACATAAAAATAATCGCAAGGAATGTGTGTCCTGTGGAAAGGCATGAACAAAAATGATAAAAAGACAGGTTTGTAGTAGCAAAATAAATAACGATTACCAAGGCTTCTTTTGGAATAGATGGATATTCTTACATTCGCCTTATCCAAAAATCTAAAATACTTTTTTCATTCAATTTCGTTTCAAGCAAATTATCTGATCTGCTATCGATTAACTTTTCTCGAACTGTCTGCAAACTTTGTCAGAAACAGAACAATACGTTTGCGTCATGCGCAGTTTTTGAAACATTTAAATATATATGTACAATGGGTAAATATGTAATGCGGAAAAATATGTGTACTTTCTACTGAAAAATTTCGCGAACCTCCGTAGAAAACCTACGAAACCCAGTTTGGGAAGCACTGATCTACAATGTATGAAAATGTTCAAATACTAAAACATATTGTCTATACTACTTTTGGTCGGCTAAATCGTATTAAAAATAAAATATTTTATCAGAAAAATGTCTTATCAAGTATTTGTTATTTAAACGGTGCAGCAATTTTACTTTGTAGTATGAGTATGTATGATTGGCCAGGAGAATTGAATTAATTTCAAACATTGTTATGTTATCTCTCCCCGTTTCTTCGTTTGTTGTTATATTAACTGTTGTTTGTTATAATTTGCAGATAAAGTAATCGGCAAGTTTGTTTTGGGGTCGTTCATGTTTGCTCGCGGAAAAGCACTCGAGCACTGGAATGCAGCTATCTCCAACCCAATGGAGCAAGTGCAGCAATGGCACATACTCAGTATTTAAAGAGAACTATAAAATGACTATACGGCCTGTCTCGCATGCATGTATTTATTAGCAGCGATTATCATGTATACAACTGATTATATATATATACAAGGTTAGATGAAAAAAAACATGGGCATTAGTGTACAGCTGATAAGCTTTTTCAACTTGCCTGATTGATCGACCGGATTACGTATTATGTGACAATCAATCACAGTAATCTGATCATATCTTACGAGGAATTTTCAACGATGGAAAATAAAAGAAAAGATTATTTCAATTCAAATCAGTTAGTCGCAAAACTTTGGTTAGTGGCTACTGGGATGAATTGTAATAAATGAAATTAACACTAGTAACAATTAGTATTTTTTTTCATTTGCTGATACCGTATAACTCTGTTTATTTTCGAGATACATCCAAAACAATTTAAAATTACATTAAAAGCGCTGCTAAAAAAACCCGCAAGCTGATCCTGCCTGAGTGTAAAACACAATTAATTTAAAATTAGGCTATGTTATAATAATTTATTATTAAAGTATGTCCATAAGTCTTAAATAGGAAAAGATATTTAATAAAATCGATGGACACGTTAAAAAGGCTTAAAATGCAGGAGGCACGAGTAATTGTAAAATTAAAATTAACTAATATGATTACTGAAATTATTGCCATGTTTACTCACTTGACCAAAATATTAATAAACTAATTAATGTTAAATATATTAATAATAAATTGTTTATATCAGAACCATTAAAATGTAAATCTTTTGAATGCTATATTTGACGCTTAGAGTGTTCACTGTCATTCCTTGGTGGAAAGTCATTTTTTAACAACAAAAAAATAATAGAGTAAAAATATCATCGTATTTTAGTTCTACAGTTTTTTTATATTTATGAGTTGATAGCTATTCCGGCTCTACAATATGACACTTATCAAATGTGATTCTAGTGTTTCAAAGAACGATAAATTTTTAAACATGTTTTAAATACCTGGGGTTTAATAAGTGTAATATTGTAATTATAATTTGAATTAGGATGTTAGAGTGAATAACATGATGCATTTTGTATCTCTTCGAAGCCAGCATATTTAGCTGAGCAAAATGTAAGTTTAAGCATAGTTCTGACGATGGCGAGAGCCGAAATAACTATCAACTCATAAATATAAAAAAACTGTAGAACTAAAATACGATGCTATTTTTACCCTACTATAATGGAGTTCTACCAAGTAAATGCCAAATCAATAAACAAAAAAATACTTTCGTGTTAGTTTCACATTATTTATTTAAAAATCAGTACCGGTTTTGCTCATTGCGAATTATGATTTGATTAGTTGATAATCCTGAATAAATAATGTAGAATTATTACAAAAGTGTTTTATTTTTAAAATCTATATATGTATGGTCAATTTTTTCATAACAGTTTTATGTCAGCGGTTGTAGTTTGAGATTTTTTTTCTATATTTGTACTGTGTACTTATTTTCTGAAAACAGAAAGTCACTCGGTTAAAAATGCATTCACTGTATTATTTACATTGAGGCAGATTAAATACCATCAGACATCATCATTTAAATTTCACTTAGACATCAATCCAACATAGATAAATCAGATAAGTAATTACTGATTTTATTTCCAAACAATGTGATTTATAACATTCAAAATATCATTCGTAATAAAACTATGTTGAATTCTTTCCACGCGAGTTATTTTAATACTAAAAAACTGAAAAAGGTATATATAGGAAAAAATATTGTATGCATATAATATGTACCATAATAATGCCAAATTTTTTGATAAGTTTTAATATAGAATATTAAATGATAACACAATTAGAATTAGCATAGTCACCAAATGATTTTTGTAGTTACAATTAGTTTAGTAAAGGTACTAAATATCTAATTATATTTTTATGTAAAATTTCATATTTAATATAACATATTTTATTCGTATAACCAAAAAAATAAATATTTTTATCCATTTATATACTAACATGAAATTTTTTATATTTTCATTAATCGTTTCATTTTTTCTACGGTGTAAAATATTTTTTATAATAATTCAAATAAGTACTTTCTACAATACTTCATTCAAAAACAACTGACAACAAATATATGATTTACTTTTTCTAGGTATTCTACTTTAACTTTTTTATAAATATATGTATGTAGTTTCATGTTAACCACTGTAATTAATATAACAAATTATTGTAATAAAAAATAATATGTATAAAATTAATGTTTAAGAAATAATAAAAAACATCCAAAAAACCACGACTTTTCTTTGATAGGAACTCCCATATTTAGGTTTAAAGTTGTTTATAGGTTTGAGTCGTGAATCATTTTCACAGTATTTAAAGCTTCAAAAATACTAAGAGTATTTTTTATAACGATAATTTAAATAAGAAAATTTCTGTATGCATTTAAATATTCATTGAATAATCAATACGTGCATATGTTTACCTCCAGTTGGAGATTACAGATTTGATATATTACCACTTGGCATCGGCAATCATGTAGGTGTTTATTTAATACAAAAATATATGAAAACGAGAAAAAAAATACGGCCAAGTGGAATCACGTACTAGATAATAGGTGACACTAAAGGCAAGGGTTAATGCGTCAGTAAACCTTAATTCAAAGAAAATATCGGCATATGACGTCGAGGACATCTGCCCAGACCCGGCAATGACTGCCATCAAATAATATCGTTTATATAATTTAAGATTTCGACTGAAGGTGCTTGGTGGAATTTCAATATTAAATTTGAATGATTCAAATTTAATATCGTTTACTTTACTAATTAAGTACGTATGTGTATTTTGATTTTCAGCCGGAAAATGAGTGAAGGAAAATCTTAGAAATGTTTCAAATTTTACACCATTTCTTTTAAAATGCATTTGATACATAACCTTTTTGAATACAATTAAATAAAACACAATAAGTAGACAAAAAAAAACACAGATTTTCATTTCAATTCTCGTTATTTTTTTCAATAGACTTAGATACGCACTTTTAATCCTAAACCAAGTTGCCAAGTCGTATGCACAGTAAAAATAATTTTTAAAAATGTACTATCAACGCGGGTTTCTTTGGCTCAGTTCTGAAGGTTTTTTGCATTGTTATAAATCGCCGTTACTCATTATTTGGTAAAGATGCGTATTAGGGTTTTCAAATTCAGTTCATAAAACGTTTTTAGAAATATTTGTATGCTAGATATATAAATACGGATAAAACAGTGTAAGCCAAAGTTTGCACCTCATATCGGGTAACTTTGGCCCATGCCACACATATTTATAATAATTACTATAATCTCAAGAACTTTAAGGTCTTTGCAACTTTTCTCCTCTCTTTCTTCCTTCTCAACTCTTTGTACATAATCGTACGCTTAAAACATAGAACCCTTTTTTTGAGAGTAGGAAAACTTTTTTTTTTTTTAAATATGATAGATACTCAACTGGCAACTGCCAAATTTTATAATACAGCAAATATTATGCATAATAATTCATATTTTTACCTCCAAAGGGCTATAAAATAAAATTGCTTTGCTAAGAAACATACAGGTGGCAATGGTATGACCATAACATTATAACGGCATAATTTAAAACCCTTTTTTCTTGTAGTGGGCCAATGTTAGACCGATGTTCAAAGTTACCCGTATTGACTGTAATAATTTGTAAATAGTAATAACGAACATTTTTCGGGTTGATTGTCGTTACTAGAACATTTAATAGTTTTATTTTAATTGCACACAATCAATTTTTCGTTGAACATTGAAATATTTATAATTAATTATATCAGCACGATTAATATATTGAGTATTAGAGAATATATATTAATTTAGCTGCAATCATATTGATAGCAACATTTTATTAAGTTGTACAATGCAACAATTTGTACAACATAGTGCATTAAATACTGTTTTAATAACGAGTTGATTTGGTATCTGAAATTATATTGATTTGCGGTCATATTTTACTACCAAGATACAACACACAATTAGTTATTTTATTCTGTAAACAGTAAATAAAGTGTATTTTTCTGTTAACACATTGAGGCCTAAGAACATCAAAGTGGCGAGAATTAATAAATTTCATTTAAGGACAAATATCATTAAATATATTTATAAAAACTACTTAAAATGAATATTTTAAGTAGTTCGCATGTATATCAGAGTTTCAATAAAATCTCTGAACGATTGATTCAGGCGATTATAATTTGTGTACACATAACGTGAAATACACATTCACTATCTCTGTGGGCACTGGACATGCAGAAAAAGATACTGATCACACCCACGACAGAGCAAGTGAAAGGCGATTTTTTTAAAATTTCATGTAACATCTATGCATGTACATGTGAATCCTCTCCAAAGATCACTGTAGTCTAATAGGTTGTTTATTGCCAATTTTCGGTAAAAATATATCAAATTTATAAAAGTAAAACACAGTTTTTTGTACTTATTTCATATTTCGACCATTACGAGAATTATCAACTGATAAATTGTTATTATAAACTGATAAAATAAATTGCCGCATGTGTGGCCGAGTGGTCAGCGTTGTTGGCTTCGGTTACGGAGGGCACGGGTTCAAATCCCGGTACGGACATTTTTATAAATTGATTTTTCAATCGATCTATGAAGTTCTGTTCGAAGGCATGGATGTATGTGATGTATTGAATTCCCCTCTCCCACCCATCCTATCCTATGAATGGGGCGTATCGAGAGTGATTAGCTTACCAATAGTCCTGTCCTAGCTCTATCCTTCTATCCCTACTCTCTTTGGAAAAAGAGAGGTTGAGCAACTGAGTAACAAGCAGTTCTCGTAGAAACACTTTCTGTTGAGATAAGCTCCATTAGGAGTCCATATGCTCCACATTGGGAGCGGACATGGTTAAAAAAATGTTGATGTGTGAAACCGGTCCTGATTATGTTAAAAAAAACTTTAGTTATCACAGGATCTCCTGTTCAGTTTCTGTTACTATACAAAAAATGGTACATATTTTAAGCCTACATACTTATTTGGATTCATTGAATAGTGATGTTATTATTTTCAAAAAAATACCAAAAATATGGAGGCAATTAACCCCGAGTCATGCAAAATCGATTTTCAGGAAAACGAAGAAAAAGAGCTTGAATACTCTACTTATAACAGTTAAGGTATTAGAAGATTTCGGCTTCGTACATATTTATATTCCTTAATTGGATCATAGAGCGCAAGGGGTATTAACTGTGTATGTCCTTTCTTCCCGGCTTGATCTTGAGTGACCTGTTGTATATGTTTCTTATGAAAAGATTTGATATCCATGAATATTTAATGACAGTTTGCTAGAACACCCGATATTTTATTTTCATTTTTAAAATAAGCGCCAGTAATGGTAAAATAGACTATACAGTGGAACCTCTCATAACGAGTTTAATTTGTTCCAGAATCTTACTCGTTATGTGAAACAATCGTTATGCGCAACAATTTTTCCCATATAAAACAATGTAAAATACAATAATGCGTTCTATCCCGGAAAAAAAATCTTTTTTTTTTTAAATATTTTTAACGTGTATTCCAGTAAAATTACATACTTATAAATTGTTAAGGAGCTTAACAACCTGGAATGCGAATTTTGATTTGCAAAAAATCGACTAGTTGATGCTTCTTAATGTACGATGCAACAGTTTCACATGCTTTCACCTTTTTTCTTATTGCGCCAGAAGATTGTTTCTTTGCTACTTCCTCCTCCTCCGCTAATAAACTCTTCTCCATAACTTCTTGGTGTGAAAAACAATGCAACTCCATAAGCTTCTCGGTGTTCAGCTCTTGATTGTACACTTTCACAAGCTCATTAATATCGTTGTTATCCACCTCCAGTCCCCATGGTATTGGTCAAAGATGCAATCTCGCTGACTATAGATTCCACAGGCACCGTTTCAAACCCCTCAAAATCACATTCGACAACGCTCCTTGGCAAAGCTTCATACAAGCTGAAGGGAGGGTTCTCTTGGTAACCCCTTCCCACGCCTTGTCAATCATCTTGAGGCAAGCAACGATGTGAAAGTGATCTTTCCAAAACTCTGCGTTACTCGTTATGCGAAATATCGCTCGTTAAGGGAGCATTTTTTTTTTACAATCTGTTTTGCTCGTTATGTGAATTACTCGTTATAAGAGGTGCTCGTTATGAGAGGTTCCACTGCACAAACCTACTCATCTACCAAGCTTGCAATAAAGATATTTTTAATGTTTATATTGCAAAACTTATCAATAAGTTAGCAAATTAAACAAATAATATATACGAAAGGTTTATTTGAACATTAAAAAAACGTAAATAAATAAAAGTGGTATTGAAAAAAGAAGTAATTTACCATAATACTCATTCAATGTTACATGGTACTTTATAAAAATAAGTCATATGGATATTTTCGATAGATTCGTCGGTATCTTTGTGGAAGTTCATTTCATTATTCAAAAATGGTGAGCCGCCTGTCTCATTTCCTTTAAAATTTACTGGTCCTTATTTATTGTAAATAATCTGTAATCAGTACTATCAATGTTTGTATTTTACCCCCAACCTGAGCCTAGTAGAAAATAAAAAAAACTCTGGCCTTATTTTTGTAATTTATAACTTGAGAATTAGAATCAATTTTTATTTTAATCGTAAACCGTGCGATATTCTGTTTGATGATGTTTCCTAAAGAGGCGAAACGCGTGTCACAGATTGTAACAAAACAAGAAGAGTAACAAAGTTATCAAATTTAATTTTAAATTAAGTCATATGGAAATAAAAGATTACTTATTGTCTTTACTAGTCTAGTAAATGAAATTGAGAATTCATACAAAGTCACATGTTTTGTTATATCACCCCTAATACCTAACGTTAACATCAACTCGCAAAATTTCTTGATTACAGTTGAAAAATCTTTTTTTACGAAAACCCTCTTCATCATTGGGGCTTCATTTCCAACTAGATGTAAATATTTTTTATTTTCACATTCATATTTAAGACCAAGGATGCCCAACCGTTAGATCTCGAAAGCTTCCGTGAATTTCGAAAAAATATATAATTTTATGTTAATATATTTACAGCCGATGATAAAAAATAAAAACAAATTCGGCTCGACTCGATTCGAGTTTATCTGCTAATTTAAAGGAATGCTCAAAGTTAATCCGTGGTCGTGGCATTGTTTGACAACGAATTATTTTGTAAGCACATACCTATCTAACGATATGTATTTCGCATATAAAATAAACATTTCTATGTTTGAAGAAGTGAAAAAACTCAAAATAAAATTGGTGTCCAACCTTTTTTGCTCTGGGATCG
This sequence comes from Himalopsyche anomala, assembly GCA_031772345.1. Classification (NCBI taxonomy): domain Eukaryota; kingdom Metazoa; phylum Arthropoda; class Insecta; order Trichoptera; family Rhyacophilidae; genus Himalopsyche; species Himalopsyche anomala. Next base: position 11,516,137 of record CM062822.1, on the reverse strand, counting down.
ACTTTTCAATCTTAAGTTTTCTCGTGATCGAGTTTTAACATGATTCTTATAAGAAATTTTATGTAGGGTTTTTTCCCCTTCTTCAAACATAGAAGTGTTTATTTTAAATGCCAAATACATATCATTAGATAGGTATGTGCTTACAAAATAATTAAATTGTAGTATTTTTGTACATTTTATATTTAAATTATTAGAAGCTTTCAGGATCGACCAAATTTTACTTTGGGATCGACCAGTTGATCGCGATCTACCGGTTGGACACCCATGTTATAGGCCATGGATTTTTGTGGTGTGTACCTGAAATTATTTCCAATATAACATTTTTCTTATAATTACTCAATTACTTGTGTCTTGGCTTTATAAAAAAGCAATGAATTGACTAAAACATATTTGGACTAATCTTGGAAAAAACATACTACATAACAAACATACATAAATTAAATTATTTTGACTGAATACCGACGTTTTTTCGTGGCTGAAGATTGTACCCAGTTTGGACCACTGCTGTCGTCAGTTCATTCTAATTTACATCCTTAAATGAAGATTTAAAATTACTTTCAAGTTATTCTTGACTCTCCACGCCAAGACGTGCGTCAGTAGCACTGTTCTTCTGCGTATTTCTGACGGTTTGCAAACCGTCAGAAGTATGTATTAAAATTTAATGTTTTATTTTTTTACATATACCTTATAAACACAAAAAAAGTTCTGGCATTACAGATAATGGCCAAGGCAGCAGATTTTTTTAAAAATGTTTAGCTACAGCTCTTTAAGATCAATTGAAAGAGAAGAGATATCACAAACACCCGTCTCCAAGATCTCAAATTAAAATTGAAAAAAATCTCATCCCGCGTTAGAAAAGGAATGATTGCAACTGATTTTTGTATAAAATTGTTGAAAAAAAAACAATAAAATTGACTACGTCTGCTACGCAATATAAAAGGGAGTAAGACAATAATTTGTTTATGTATTATGGATTTACTATACAAAAATATGTATATAAAAAAAACTGAGGTACACTATCGGGAATAAAACAGTAGTTTAGTAATTGGGAAAGATTTAGATTTCTTAATTTGATGTACATGCTATATAGAGAATCCCAAAATCCCGGGATCAATTGTTTGTTTTGATTTGTTATGTAGATATAAAGGTAATTAAAGTATAGATTTGAAAAGGTTTCATTTCCTAAAAAATTGATTATATTTTTAAAAAAGTAAAGCATTCTGGTAATGTGTCGTCTTACACCGGAATGCCAAAAAAACTCTCCAGCTGTCCGTATTATTATTTCGTATATGTACTTTTATTCGAACTTTACTTAGTAATTTTTATCCGATTCCCTACAAAGTATTATTGAGATAACTTGCGGTGCATTATTAACCGTATCGTTTATGGGCAATACTTTTGTGAACTTAATTTATCTTTATATTGAAAACAAGCCATAGAATTGATAATACCCATTCAAATTATATACATTATTTGATAGAATATGGGTATAAAAGCTGCAATACTTGACATTATTATTCACACTTGACCAAGGCAACGGTCAATATGAAACGAATAGTAATATTTCTTTTCGTCTTGGTGGCGGTGGCTGCGACCATCCATGTCGATAATGACAGAAAAGCAGGTATTTAACTATTTTTTACTATAATCATAACATAATTATTTATTTATTAGCTGGGTCCGTAATAGAGTGGCCAACATCGTTGGCTTCGGTCACGGCGCACAAATGTTCAAATCCCAGGATGTGCAGTTTCATTTTTCAACCGATCAATGAAATTCTGTTCGAAGGCATGGATCTTTGTAATGTCTAAAACTTCCTCCCACCCCATTTCACAGTATTTACAAAATATCCGGACCGGTGTGTTATTTGCGCACCCGTTATCAATGAACTTGTGACAGGCAAATGTGGTGCTGTTCTTCAATAAATAATGTGGGATTTATTTTTTAAAAAAGTGGTATTTTAAAACAATATATTTTTAATCATATTCCTGAAGTTGAAAACACTTAAAATCAATTGTAATCTCTGTGAACACTTGTAAAAATATTATGACACAAAAACGAACTTTTCATACACCATGAAACTCGTTTACCATATTTTTCCACACGAAAAATGCTGGAACATATCATCCGTGAAAAATAAAATGTTTTTTATTTTATTTTCCCGTAATCGTAATATCCAGTCTTATATAATGGCATTCAATTTTGAGATTAAGTTAAATGAATTTGCAGAATGAATGTAAGGGACGAAGCTTAAACAATTCTGACAATATAAATTCAACATAATTGTTTCGTAGAAATTGTATGCATTCATGGATTTTGTATAAAATTGAGCGACGGTATTGTAATAAAGAAAATTAAATATACATTTACTGGAACGTTATATGTGCACCTTTTCCTGGTTGTGATAAAACCTTTTTGTGTCTACTACATTCTTTTTTTTATTTTCCAGCTGATAAAGAATTGTTGATTCACCAAAAGCAGTTAATAAAGTTACTGAATCACATTCAAATGCACAATGCATATGAAGACCAATATAAGATAGGAAAAGACTACCATATCGAGGACAACATCGATAAATACGATGTAAATATAATTATTCTAATATCTGATAAATAAATCCATATTGTATCGTATGTTTTTTTATGAATTTTCTAAAAAAATCTATGTTTTCAGCGTATTGAGGTAGTGAACGAATTCCTGCATATCTACAAAAACGGGGTGCTTCCTCAGCGTAAAATTTTCTCCATAATGAATGATAAGCAGAGAGATGAAGCCATCGGTCTTTTCCATCTCTTTTACTATGCTAAAGATTGGGACACTTTCTTTAAAACAGCTTGCTGGGCTAGAAATTATATGAATGAGGGTGTGTTTGTATATTCTCTGACTGTAGCTGTATATCATCGAAAAGATTGCCAAGGAATAACACTACCACCTATTTATGAAATATTCCCACATTATTTCTTAAACAGTGAAGTTATTCAAAAAGGCCACCATATGAAAATGCAAGAAGGCATTTTTGATAAGAAACAAGCTGCATATTTCGGAATTTATTTGAAAGATAACGCTTTTGTTATCGAAAGCAACTACTCAGGATGGTACACAAGAACGAATAATGAGCAAAAGCTGTCATACTTCACTGAAGACGTAGGACTTAATTCTTACTATTATTACTTCCAAGCTTATTATCCATTCTGGTTAGGTGGAGATGAGTTCGGTCTAAAAAATAGCAGACGCGGAGAGAAATACTATTTCTTCCACCAGCAGCTCTTGGCTCGCTACTATTTGGAAAGGCTTTCTGTTGGCCTAGGAGAAATACCATTGTTTTCTTGGAGTTGGCCAATCAAGACCGGATTCACCCCATCATTGAAATACACTAATGGATTAGAGTTTCCTTCGAGACCAAATTACTTTGAAACAAGAATCGATGAGAATATATTCGCTCTGAACGAAATTGAAGATTATGAGAGACGTATTAGAGAGGCAATCCACGGAGGGTTTATTTTAACTGTAAGTTCATATATTTTTTTAACATACGTTAACATATCATTTTATGAATGTTATTAATTTGACTAATTAAAATTGATAAATTTAGGATGACGGTACTCGTATTAATCTTCGTAAGCCGGAAGATATTGATAAACTGGGCTGCTTGATTCAAGGAAATGAAGACTCGCCCAACAATCACTATTATTCATACATATCGATGATTGCCAGGAATCTCTTGGGAAACTCAGGAAGTCCGATGGATGAGTAAGTTAAACACTATTTTTACTACTTTAAAGAATAAATATGAAATCACTAAACATGATTTTTTTATATTCTAATAAAAATGTCATTGCAATCGACGTAAACCATTTGTCTAAAGATTATGTATGGCTAAAAATGCGAGAAAGATTACTCACTGAGAGCTAATATTTTAAAGAACAATATGTTTATTAATCGCTGTTTCCTTAATCACGATAATAATCTAATCACCACAAATCTAAAGAAAATTAATTGTATATAATCATATATATGTCTTCCTGGATTAATTGTATATTGCACTCAACGTTTTGATAAGAAAAGTATCTATTCATGAATTGCTTTACACGCAGTTGGTATATTTGCATTTTTATTCTAGGTATTACACAGCTCCATCAGTACTTGAACACTTCGAAACAACACTACGTGATCCTGTTTTTTATCAACACACTCAGAGATTATTGCATTACTTCCAAGATTTCAAGGAAAGTTTACCTTGCTACACCCATGACGATCTCGCTTTCCCAGGGGTAAAAATTGAAAATGTAGAGCATGATAAGCTGGTAACATTCTATGATAGTTTTTTTGTGGATATGAGTAACACAATTGTTCGCAAAGGCGAAGAAATGGACAAACAAAAGGATATGTTTGTATTCAAGGCTAACCAAAATCGACTAAACCACAAATATTTTAATATAAAAATAGATATCGTGTCAGATAAAGTAACCGAAGCGACTGTAAGAATTTTCTTAGGACCAAAATACGATAGCTCGGGGCGAAAACTTAAGATTAATGACAATCGATTGAACTTTTTCGAATTAGATGTATTTTCACACGATTTAAAGAATGGAAAAACAACAATTGTAAGAAATTCTAAAGATTTCAACTTCTCAAGGCAAGATCAAAGCACTACGCGAGATATTCTAAAACACACGGATGCAGCTATTGACGGCAAAGATAAATTCTGGACGAAAGAAATTGATCCAAGCCAAGAATATCCTAAGAGACTTATATTGCCAAGAGGAAAAGTCGGAGGAATGGTGTACCAACTGTTTGTAATGGTAGATAGGCATACGCCAAGTAAGGAACACAATCATAAGACGTTTGATAGCAACAAAATAAATGTAAGCAACAAATATCAGGCAGCTGAGATATCAGCTCTAGGGTATCCGTTTGACAGATCAATAGTAGATTCATGGTATACACATACAAATATGTTTTGGAAAGATGTAGTAATATTTCATAAAAATGATGTCGAACTCGAATCGTCAAATAAAATGATGAACGACAATTCCAAAAACATTAACAAATCGATACTTTATGATAGTGATGAAACAAACGATTATCATAATAATGATGAACTTAAAAATTCAAAAAAAAAAAATATTTCAGAAAAATACCAAGCATCAAAGAGCGAAAAAGAAAGATCAAAACGAAATCGGAGAGATATAAGAAAACACGGAATAATAACGGAAAGCATAGAACGACGTCAAAGACATAAAGATATTGACGGTCGTGATAAAATACGACGGAGACACATTTGGCGGCAATTGATCAGCCACGACAGAAAAAGTCAAAGCATGAGTTCAAGTAGCAGCAGCAGTAGCGAAAGCCGCGAACGGAGATTAAGACGCAGAGGTTATGGCAGTCGTGAAATGAGGCACCAGCGAGATTTTTGGCGACGCATGATAAACCGCGAGAGGAAAGGAAGAGACATGAGTTCGAGCAGCAGCAGCAGCAGT
>CM062822.1:11357222-11510554 GCA_031772345.1 Himalopsyche anomala | reverse complement strand
TAGCGAAAGCCGCGAACGGAGGTTAAGACGCAGAGGTTCTGGCAGTCGTGAAATAAGGCGCCGACGAGATTTTTGGCGACGCATGATAAGCCGCGAGAGGAAAGGAAGAGACATGAGTTCGAGCAGCAGCAGCAGTAGCGAAAGCCGCGAACGGAGGTTAAGACGCAGAGGTTCTGGCAGTCGTGAAATAATGCGCCAACGAGATTTTTGGCGACGCATGATAAGCCGCGAGAGGAGAGGAAGAGACATGAGTTCGAGCAGCAGCAGCAGCAGCAGCAGTAGCGAAAGCCGCGAACGGAGGTTAAGACGCAGAGGTTCTGGCAGTCGTGAAATAAGGCGCCGACGAGATTTTTGGCGACGCATGATAAGCCGCGAGAGGAGAGGAAGAGACATGAGTTCGAGCAGCAGCAGCAGCAGTAGCGAAAGCCGCGAACGGAGGTTAAGACGCAGAGGTTCTGGCAGTCGTGAAATAAGGCGCCGACGAGATTTTTGGCGACGCATGATAAGCCGCGAGAGGAAAGGAAGAGACATGAGTTCGAGCAGTAGTAGCAGCAGCAGCGAGAGCCGCGAGAGACGATTCAGACGCCGAGGTATTCACAGCAGAGAAAGGAGAACCAGAAGACGAAGACGGTCCACAGGTAGAAGTTTCGAAAGAAGGCACAGGCGAAGAAGCAGCGAAAGCCGCGAACGGAGGATTAGGCACAGAGGATCTGGCAGTCGTGAAATGAGACGCCGATGGGATTTCTGGAGACGCATCATGGGCCGTGGAAGGAAAGGAAGAGACATGAGTTCGAGCAGCAGCAGCAGCAGCAGCAGTAGCGAAAGCCGCGAACGGAGGTTAAGACGCAGAGGTTCTGGCAGTCGTGAAATAAGGCGCCGACGAGATTTTTGGCGACGCATGATAAGCCGCGAGAGGAAAGGAAGAGACATGAGTTCGAGCAGCAGCAGCAGCAGCAGCAGTAGCGAAAGCCGCGAACGGAGGTTAAGACGCAGAGGTTCTGGCAGTCGTGAAATAAGGCGTCGACGAGATTTTTGGCGACGCATGACAAGCCGCGAGAGGAGAGGAAGAGACATGAGTTCGAGCAGTAGTAGCAGCAGCAGCGAGAGCCGCGAGAGACGATTCAGACGCCGAGGTATTCACAGCAGAGAAAGGAGAACCAGAAGACGAAGACGGTCCACAGGTAGAAGTTTCGAAAGAAGGCACAGGCGAAGAAGCAGCGAAAGCCGCGAACGGAGGATTAGGCACAGAGGATCTGGCAGTCGTGAAATGAGACGCCGATGGGATTTCTGGAGACGCATCATGGGCCGTGGAAGGAAAGGAAGAGACATGAGTTCGAGCAGCAGCAGCAGCAGCAGCAGCAGTAGCGAAAGCCGCGAACGGAGGTTAAGACGCAGAGGTTCTGGCAGTCGTGAAATAAGGCGCCGACGAGATTTTTGGCGACGCATGATAAGCCGCGAGAGGAAAGGAAGAGACATGAGTTCGAGCAGCAGCAGCAGCAGCAGCAGAGCGAGAGCTAAGACGCGACGGAGGTTTAACAGTCTGCGCAGTCGTAGAGAAAGGCGCGACGAGATTTTGCGACGCGTGAAAGCCGCGAGGAGCGGACGTGACATGAGTTCGACGTACACGCATGAGTACAAGCGCGAGAGTGAGAGACAGCAGACGTAGTCCGCGAGACGATTCAGACGCCGAGGTAGTATTCACGCAGAGAAAGGAGAACCAGAAGACGAAGACGGTCCACAGGTAGAAGTTTCGAAAGAAGGCACAGGCGAAGAAGCAGCGAAAGCCGCGAACGGAGGATTAGGCACAGAGGATCTGGCAGTCGTGAAATGAGACGCCGATGGGATTTCTGGAGACGCATCATGGGCCGTGGAAGGAAAGGAAGAGACATGAGTTCGAGCAGCAGCAGCAGCAGCAGCAGTAGCGAAAGCCGCGAACGGAGGTTAAGACGCAGAGGTTCTGGCAGTCGTGAAATAAGGCGCCGACGAGATTTTTGGCGACGCATGATAAGCCGCGAGAGGAAAGGAAGAGACATGAGTTCGAGCAGCAGCAGCAGCAGTAGCGAAAGCCGCGAACGGAGGTTAAGACGCAGAGGTTCTGGCAGTCGTGAAATAAGGCGCCGACGAGATTTTTGGCGACGCATGATAAGCCGCGAGAGGAGAGGAAGAGACATGAGTTCGAGCAGTAGTAGCAGCAGCAGCGAGAGCCGCGAGAGACGATTCAGACGCCGAGGTATTCACAGCAGAGAAAGGAGAACCAGAAGACGAAGACGGTCCACAGGTAGAAGTTTCGAAAGAAGGCACAGGCGAAGAAGCAGCGAAAGCCGCGAACGGAGGATTAGGCACAGAGGATCTGGCAGTCGTGAAATGAGACGCCGATGGGATTTCTGGAGACGCATCATGGGCCGTGGAAGGAAAGGAAGAGACATGAGTTCGAGCAGCAGCAGCAGCAGCAGCAGTAGCGAAAGCCGCGAACGGAGGTTAAGACGCAGAGGTTCTGGCAGTCGTGAAATAAGGCGCCGACGAGATTTTTGGCGACGCATGATAAGCCGCGAGAGGAAAGGAAGAGACATGAGTTCGAGCAGCAGCAGCAGCAGCAGCAGTAGCGAAAGCCGCGAACGGAGGTTAAGACGCAGAGGTTCTGGCAGTCGTGAAATAAGGCGCCGACGAGATTTTTGGCGACGCATGATAAGCCGCGAGAGGAGAGGAAGAGACATGAGTTCGAGCAGCAGCAGCAGCAGCAGTAGCGAAAGCCGCGAACGGAGGTTAAGACGCAGAGGTTCTGGCAGTCGTGAAATAAGGCGTCGACGAGATTTTTGGCGACGCATGACAAGCCGCGAGAGGAGAGGAAGAGACATGAGTTCGAGCAGTAGTAGCAGCAGCAGCGAGAGCCGCGAGAGACGATTCAGACGCCGAGGTATTCACAGCAGAGAAAGGAGAACCAGAAGACGAAGACGGTCCACAGGTAGAAGTTTCGAAAGAAGGCACAGGCGAAGAAGCAGCGAAAGCCGCGAACGGAGGATTAGGCACAGAGGATCTGGCAGTCGTGAAATGAGACGCCGATGGGATTTCTGGAGACGCATCATGGGCCGTGGAAGGAAAGGAAGAGACATGAGTTCGAGCAGCAGCAGCAGCAGCAGCAGCAGTAGCGAAAGCCGCGAACGGAGGTTAAGACGCAGAGGTTCTGGCAGTCGTGAAATAAGGCGCCGACGAGATTTTTGGCGACGCATGATAAGCCGCGAGAGGAAAGGAAGAGACATGAGTTCGAGCAGCAGCAGCAGCAGCAGCAGTAGCGAAAGCCGCGAACGGAGGTTAAGACGCAGAGGTTCTGGCAGTCGTGAAATAAGGCGCCGACGAGATTTTTGGCGACGCATGATAAGCCGCGAGAGGAAAGGAAGAGACATGAGTTCGAGCAGCAGCAGCAGTAGTAGCGAAAGCCGCGAACGGAGGTTAAGACGCAGAGGTTCTGGCAGTCGTGAAATAAGGCGTCGACGAGATTTTTGGCGACGCATGACAAGCCGCGAGAGGAGAGGAAGAGACATGAGTTCGAGCAGTAGTAGCAGCAGCAGCGAGAGCCGCGAGAGACGATTCAGACGCCGAGGTATTCACAGCAGAGAAAGGAGAACCAGAAGACGAAGACGGTCCACAGGTAGAAGTTTCGAAAGAAGGCACAGGCGAAGAAGCAGCGAAAGCCGCGAACGGAGGATTAGGCACAGAGGATCTGGCAGTCGTGAAATGAGACGCCGATGGGATTTCTGGAGACGCATCATGGGCCGTGGAAGGAAAGGAAGAGACATGAGTTCGAGCAGCAGCAGCAGCAGCAGCAGTAGCGAAAGCCGCGAACGGAGGTTAAGACGCAGAGGTTCTGGCAGTCGTGAAATAAGGCGCCGACGAGATTTTTGGCGACGCATGATAAGCCGCGAGAGGAAAGGAAGAGACATGAGTTCGAGCAGCAGCAGCAGCAGCAGCAGTAGCGAAAGCCGCGAACGGAGGTTAAGACGCAGAGGTTCTGGCAGTCGTGAAATAAGGCGCCGACGAGATTTTTGGCGACGCATGATAAGCCGCGAGAGGAAAGGAAGAGACATGAGTTCGAGCAGCAGCAGCAGCAGTAGCGAAAGCCGCGAACGGAGGTTAAGACGCAGAGGTTCTGGCAGTCGTGAAATAAGGCGTCGACGAGATTTTTGGCGACGCATGACAAGCCGCGAGAGGAGAGGAAGAGACATGAGTTCGAGCAGCAGCAGCAGCGAGAGCCGCGAGAGACGATTCAGACGCCGAGGTATTCACAGCAGAGAAAGGAGAACCAGAAGACGAAGACGGTCCACAGGTAGAAGTTTCGAAAGAAGGCACAGGCGAAGAAGCAGCGAAAGCCGCGAACGGAGGATTAGGCACAGAGGATCTGGCAGTCGTGAAATGAGACGCCGATGGGATTTCTGGAGACGCATCATGGGCCGTGGAAGGAAAGGAAGAGACATGAGTTCGAGCAGCAGCAGCAGCAGCAGCAGTAGCGAAAGCCGCGAACGGAGGTTAAGACGCAGAGGTTCTGGCAGTCGTGAAATAAGGCGCCGACGAGATTTTTGGCGACGCATGATAAGCCGCGAGAGGAAAGGAAGAGACATGAGTTCGAGCAGCAGCAGCAGCAGCAGCAGCAGTAGCGAAAGCCGCGAACGGAGGTTAAGACGCAGAGGTTCTGGCAGTCGTGAAATAAGGCGCCGACGAGATTTTTGGCGACGCATGATAAGCCGCGAGAGGAGAGGAAGAGACATGAGTTCGAGCAGTAGTAGCAGCAGCAGCGAGAGCCGCGAGAGACGATTCAGACGCCGAGGTATTCACAGCAGAGAAAGGAGAACCAGAAGACGAAGACGGTCCACAGGTAGAAGTTTCGAAAGAAGGCACAGGCGAAGAAGCAGCGAAAGCCGCGAACGGAGGATTAGGCACAGAGGATCTGGCAGTCGTGAAATGAGACGCCGATGGGATTTCTGGAGACGCATCATGGGCCGTGGAAGGAAAGGAAGAGACATGAGTTCGAGCAGCAGCAGCAGCAGCAGCAGCAGTAGCGAAAGCCGCGAACGGAGGTTAAGACGCAGAGGTTCTGGCAGTCGTGAAATAAGGCGCCGACGAGATTTTTGGCGACGCATGATAAGCCGCGAGAGGAAAGGAAGAGACATGAGTTCGAGCAGCAGCAGCAGCAGCAGCAGTAGACGAAGCGAAACAGCCGGCGAACGCATAAACAGGTTAATAAGAGAGGTTAGACGTCTAAGAACCCTTCACGACGGCACAGAGAGAGCGGGCTCCCCAGGTCGAGTCCCCCCCCCCCCCCCCCCCCACCCCCCCTTTTGTATCTATTCCTCCCCCCCCCCCCCCTCCCCCCCCCCCCCCTTTTCTCCCCCCCCCCAGCCCCCCCCCCCCTCCCCCCCCCCATTGATTATTGTAACTTCCGGCCCCCGTGTCCTTTTCGTGCCCCCCCTCCCCCCCCCCCCCGGTCTTTTAGTCGTTTCTAGTCTTCTTATTTTGGTTGTTGTTTTAGTTTTTCTCCCGTCATGTGCTTTTTGGTTTGGTGTATGTTTTCGACCTTAGTGTACTTTAGATTTTCCCCTCTGTAGGGGTTCGGGTTAGTGTTTAGGCTGTTTCTTTGTGTTGTGTTCTTGTTCGTGGAGCACATATCTGCGGTTGGTGTATGAAGTTAGTCAGGCGAGGTTTTGTTTGGTTGTCGTGGTGGGATGTTTTGATTGTATGGGTTACGATCTTTTAGTGGTCTCTATTTATGGTGTGGTTGATCAGTAGGCCCGTACTTTTTTTCACAATTTATTGTGTTCTGTGATTCGTTTTTACTACTTCGCCAGATTATATGTGGATTTTTTGGTCATTGGTTTGCTTATGGATAGTTGGTAGTCTATTGCTTAAGGGTTGTAGTGATATGTTCGTTTTTGTCTTGTTTTCTGTCTGGCAGTCGTGAAATAAGGCGCCGACGAGATTTTTGGCGACGCATGATAAGCCGCGAGAGGAAAGGAAGAGACATGAGTTCGAGCAGCAGCAGCAGTAGTAGCGAAAGCCGCGAACGGAGGTTAAGACGCAGAGGTTCTGGCAGTCGTGAAATAAGGCGTCGACGAGATTTTTGGCGACGCATGACAAGCCGCGAGAGGAGAGGAAGAGACATGAGTTCGAGCAGTAGTAGCAGCAGCAGCGAGAGCCGCGAGAGACGATTCAGACGCCGAGGTATTCACAGCAGAGAAAGGAGAACCAGAAGACGAAGACGGTCCACAGGTAGAAGTTTCGAAAGAAGGCACAGGCGAAGAAGCAGCGAAAGCCGCGAACGGAGGATTAGGCACAGAGGATCTGGCAGTCGTGAAATGAGACGCCGATGGGATTTCTGGAGACGCATCATGGGCCGTGGAAGGAAAGGAAGAGACATGAGTTCGAGCAGCAGCAGCAGCAGCAGCAGTAGCGAAAGCCGCGAACGGAGGTTAAGACGCAGAGGTTCTGGCAGTCGTGAAATAAGGCGCCGACGAGATTTTTGGCGACGCATGATAAGCCGCGAGAGGAAAGGAAGAGACATGAGTTCGAGCAGCAGCAGCAGCAGCAGCAGTAGCGAAAGCCGCGAACGGAGGTTAAGACGCAGAGGTTCTGGCAGTCGTGAAATAAGGCGCCGACGAGATTTTTGGCGACGCATAATAAGCCGCGAGAGGAAAGGAAGAGACATGAGTTCGAGCAGCAGCAGCAGCAGCAGCAGTAGCGAAAGCCGCGAACGGAGGTTAAGACGCAGAGGTTCTGGCAGTCGTGAAATAAGGCGCCGACGAGATTTTTGGCGACGCATGATAAGCCGCGAGAGGAGAGGAAGAGACATGAGTTCGAGCAGTAGTAGCAGCAGCAGCGAGAGCCGCGAGAGACGATTCAGACGCCGAGGTATTCACAGCAGAGAAAGGAGAACCAGAAGACGAAGACGGTCCACAGGTAGAAGTTTCGAAAGAAGGCACAGGCGAAGAAGCAGCGAAAGCCGCGAACGGAGGATTAGGCACAGAGGATCTGGCAGTCGTGAAATGAGACGCCGATGGGATTTCTGGAGACGCATCATGGGCCGTGGAAGGAAAGGAAGAGACATGAGTTCGAGCAGCAGCAGCAGCAGCAGCAGCAGTAGCGAAAGCCGCGAACGGAGGTTAAGACGCAGAGGTTCTGGCAGTCGTGAAATAAGGCGCCGACGAGATTTTTGGCGACGCATGATAAGCCGCGAGAGGAAAGGAAGAGACATGAGTTCGAGCAGCAGCAGCAGCAGCAGCAGTAGCGAAAGCCGCGAACGGAGGTTAAGACGCAGAGGTTCTGGCAGTCGTGAAATAAGGCGCCGACGAGATTTTTGGCGACGCATGATAAGCCGCGAGAGGAAAGGAAGAGACATGAGTTCGAGCAGCAGCAGCAGCAGCAGCAGTAGCGAAAGCCGCGAACGGAGGTTAAGACGCAGAGGTTCTGGCAGTCGTGAAATAAGGCGTCGACGAGATTTTTGGCGACGCATGATAAGCCGCGAGAGGAGAGGAAGAGACATGAGTTCGAGCAGCAACAGCAGCAGTAGCGAAAGCCGCGAACGGAGGTTAAGACGCAGAGGTTCTGGCAGTCGTGAAATAAGGCGCCGACGAGATTTTTGGCGACGCATGATAAGCCATGAGATGAGAGGAAGATACATGAGTTCGAGCAGTAGTAGCAGCAGCAGCGAGAGCCGTGAAAGTGGGTATCGGCGAAGGGCAATTAAGAGGAATGAAAGGAATCACCGATTTGATAATAAAAAAAGCCGAAGCAGAAGCAGTGAAAGTTCTGAGCGTCGCAATAGACATAAGGGTATTATTATTGGTTATTCCGGTGAAGGATATACTGGAAAAGATGTCAAAATAAAAATTGATAAACCGAAAATCATTGTTGGGAAATCTAAAGGTATTGATCACAATGATGGAAGCTTTCTGAATGAAAGTAGAGATCGAATGATTCGTACAAATGCTATCACATAATATATTGTTCAATTTGATCTCAAAAAAAAAATCACAAGCCATCGACCGACCACGCTATGGAATTTGATTTACGACTTCTGTGTTTCTAGTTTTAGATATTATTTATATGCTTTTAAATATTTTGATTTTTAATTTTATAATTGTACATATATTTGTTACATTTTATATTCGTTTGCATTTTGTATAAAATTATTAAAATTTCCTTTACTAAAAGAAGGACAAAAATCACTTATTTCTTGTTTTACTACATCTTTTTTATATCGATTATTCGTACTTAGAATTAGGGTACGTAGGATTTAATAATTATCATGTTGATTATCAGGTTTCAAGCGATTCTCAAGATATTCGTCAACTCAATTTAAGATACCTTACGGACAATTAATTGTTTGTCGATATTGTGTCCATCAAATATTTCATCAGACCACACTAAGTGGAAATTTGGGAAACTTAGAAGCTGGTCAATGCTTATATATTTATTTTGTAACCCTCTGTTGTCTTATTAGCAAGAGCTTCTTTTTGGCGATCAAGATGGCTTGGGTTCAAGTTCCACTAAGGTCAGCATAGACTTTTTTTAATCTAAGAACATTCAAGATCTTTGATGGGTGCTTGTGATATATTTTTTTTTCTTCTTAATCTCTTGTGAGTTATTTTGTGTACGGTTTTCTGATTTTCATTTGTTTTAGCGAATAGCATTAACCTTAAATATTTTTAAAAGTAGACGTAGGCATTGAGAGGAAACTGATAATATATAGAAAGGCTGACATATATGCATAAAAGGAAGTCATAGTAACTTCAGTAATGAAGTTTTGCAATTGGAGCTTTTATAATTTCTTTACGAAATCAGCAAATAGAAAATGTGTGAACACGAATTACATTCATGTCATAAACTATAATTTTAAGTTAAGTGTATATTTGATCATAACTGAAATTTTCAACAGATTCGAAACAGTTTTCCTCTGATTTTCTAGCGTGAAATATTTATTTGAGCTTTAATATTTGTTTTTCATAATTGTCCCCGGGTTGTTTTTTTATTCATATCTGTTATAAAGTATGCACAGTTGCGTGTTAGGTGAACAATATGGGTAGTTAGTTAAAATAATAATCAAAATATGGTCTTTCACAATAAGGTTTATTGAAGAGATATGACATATAATGATATTGTTGTTTGCTTATGTGGCTTTTTATCCTACACTGCAGAAAAAAATACCAATATGTTTTCTTGCTATCGATTTGATCAAATTCGAGAAAAAAAACAATTGTTTGCAAACGTATGTTTACCGAAATCACGAGATCCATTCACTTTAGATTATATTTCATAATAATTCTATACTACCGCGCTCTGCAGCGTAAGTAAATATTTTACTTACCAGTCAGACAGTAGGATTGAAATTTTAGTCCTATTAAACGTCATCAAATACTCATTAAGTCGTATAGTGCTTCAAGCGCAGCCGCCAATGCTGCATAGTGCTAAATTACCAAAATTAGAGATCAAGTATACTCTATAACGGCCATAAAAGCCTCTGTATTAAAGATTCTTCAGACAATGAGAAATAAGTTTATGAAACAGCCACGTAGGTCCCTAGTGGAAGACCTTGCCTGAATCCGACCAAGAAGAAGTGAATAGGAGGGAGGAGGAATGAAAATTTAAAAAATACATTAGATCTTTATTTTTCCTGTATGTAGTAAGGACGAGCAAGTTAAATAATAAATATTATATTAAAAAACCAAGTATTTAAAAGAAAAATGATGCGTACTTAAACCACAATAGTTCACAGTGTTGCCAATGCATGCTCGGCTAAATAAAGATGATCTGATGGTATACATTACCCCGTTTCCCAAACTATGTTCCGTGGAGCCAGAGTAGGTTTATATTGTATGCGAAAAGACCTTTTCATCTATCACAGCAATCAAAACACGGTATCGATCTCGACTTGAAATACATTCAGTTCTCCGTCTTGCAGTAACATCATTGGAGCCAAATATAAATCTTATCATTTCAAATATCAAGGAACATCCATCACGCTAAAAATTAATAAAGCTTTTGAACTAGATGCATTTTTAGACGCATTTGATCACTTTTATTTCAATATATAATATTTGACACGAAAGTCCAATCAGTGGTCAGCTGGATTAAAATTGTGAATTTTGTGATCCGTGAGCCCAAAAAGTTTTCCAATCGCTGCCCTAGTATACATATATATAAGTTAAAATGAAATGACTGGAAAAATTCTTTGGAGTCGGATTCTGAGTTGTTTTTTTAAATTTTAAGACTGGAGTCGGAGTCGTCTTTTTTACCCGATACCACAGCCCTGCTGATTTCTTTTCTATCATGTTTCCACAACAACTTGGCATTTCTCACTTGAAAGTTTGCCTACCCCTGACTTAGGTTGTTAACCTAATTATTAATGCCATGTCATGATAAAAAAAAACAAAACCAAATAACGTAAGCAACATTTTTGAAGATAAACCAAAACATAGGCAAAACAGCGTTACCGCCATTATCTTGATAAATGCAAATAGTCAGACAATTTAGTTATAGTATAAGAATAAGCATTGACCATTTAAAGAATTCCTTTTTCGAACTTGTTACAATAGTAATTTAAAAACAACCTTCTCTTGTAAAATTAATGAATTGTTGCTTACACTTTTCTACCGATTACAATTCGATATAATCTGTAGAGCCTAAGGATATTATAATTGAATAGTATGTACAGACGTGCGTAGAGTTAGGTACATTCACAAAGCCAATCGTCATGTTCCGACTCCAACTCCGGGCAAAATATCGCGACTCCGCCTCCGCCTCCGACTCTAACTCCGACTCCACAGCCCTGTTTGGAACGCATTAGACGCGTAAGTAGAGAACTTACTGTACTCTGCTGAGCATGAGATCAATTAATTACCTATTTTCTGAATTTAAATTGTTGGGCATAAATTTAATCAATCCTTATTTCATTGGAGTTACATTAAACAAAGTCTCTTTTATAGCAAAAATATTTTTATTTTATACAGATTTACAAAATGCAGAAGTAAACAATTTTGATAGTTGATTTATAAAAATAAATTTAAAACATAAATGTAACAAACACATGCTAAAATACAAGCTATTAATGAGTTATAAATAATAATTCCTTAATAACTAGTATTCATGCGAAATGATGAAGTTTAAAAATAATAGTAGGTTGTTGGTTTAATCTCCAGTCATCATCTCCATGAACTCTGTTGAAAAAAAGAAAAAAATATATTATTATTATTTAGTTATAAATAATAGCATTTTATATAATAAGAACAATTTTCATCAGTAAATATTTGTCTATGTTTGTTGTTTTACAAACAATTAAGCAAAGTCAACTACTGACTATTATTAAATGTTGTGTTTTGTCAAACCATGAAGACCTTTTTCAAAATATTAATATAAGAAAGATCATAAAAAGATAGGACAAAACTCACCATCGAAATCAACGGTTCCTGATCCGTCAGTATCAATTTCAGCAATGATACCGTCCAAATCTGTGCTTGAGAGCTTGTCATCGAGAGCTCCGAGAATCTCCTTCAAGGTGGAGGTGGTGATGTAACCGTTTCCTTCACGATCGTACAACCTAGAAGATAATATGTTCAAACGAAATTATTTTTTGAAAAGATTCGGTTTTTTTGATTTTATTTGACATTTACTGATCAATATTTTATTTCAAATCGCTTCTTTGAAATTCAAGTATTCAGATTTTAATGAAACTTTTTTATACCTGAAGGCTTCCTTCAACTCCTGTTGCATGGCTTCAGCATCTTCTTCTTCAAGGAAGTGAGCGGCGATGTTGCAGAATCCATCGAAGTTGACCTTTCCGGTGTCTGTAATAAAACAATAATTTCGTTAAAACAATAATTAAAGAGGGAAGTCCCCGATAATTGTGTATGATGAGATAAAAGAAAATAAAAAAATTGCTGTCAAACTTTGGTGAAAACTGGAAGGGTATTAAATATATTTGTATAAAAACCCAATTCGTACTTTTTAGTACGAATTGTGTTTTTATACAAATATATTAAAGTAGTGTTATTATTATAACACTACTTTATTATATGGTCAGGGTCGGTTTCGGTCAGTAAGGAAGTGTTTTTACCAAAATTAGTTTAAAGTCAATTGGAAATTCTGCCTAGCTGATAAAATCGATAAAAATCTTGAAATACATGAACTAAGTTCCATACGCTGTCTTTTATTTTGCATCATTTTACACATACGTATATTTTAAATAGTTTTGTGTCGTCCGGCTTAAATATATTTACCATACCATCGTAACTGAAAAAATCTATACATGTAAACCTACAAGAATTATCTATTTGTTTGAGCCATATTTTATATTTACTCGTTTCTTTAACACGTTGATCCCCGGATCCGTGTTTTCACGAGATAAGTCAGCCAAACGACAAGTCCCGGAACATTGTTTTTTAAATATGTACTAACCTTTTAAATAGTGCCATAATTGAGGTATTTAGCAACATTTATTAGAAAACACTATTTTTTGTCATTATAACAGATACTGAAATCATTCTAAAACAGTCACTCAATTATTATTTGAATCGAAAAATGTTACTGATTTTATCATAACGCATTTGATGTGACTATTTGCAAAGTTGTAAATTCGAATAATCCACAAAGTAGGATGTCATGGAACATCATTACAAATATGTTGACATGAATAGCAAACAATAAATAAGACTTGGTATATGTTCGAACATTGTTACATGGTCACCTATAACAAAAAATACTGGCAATAATCTCATAATAAAAAATTTAAAAACCATAAACTGTTAAACAATCATGAAAAGTTTAATTTAATTTTATATCGTGTTTCACAGTTATAGCAGTTTTAGAAAGTTCTTCAAGAAATGCAATTCTTCAATACGGAATAGTTTCAAATGATTTGGACCGGAGCCGAAAGAGTACATTATTAAATATCTCGTCACATGTCGGAATGTAATAATAAGATTGATGACTGAAATTCTTATCCGTCAGCAGTGAAACGTATCTCTCGAAAGTGATATAAAATCGACGCTATCCGACGCTACATCGCGACGCGGCCCGACGCTCCTTTTCACGCAATAATATGCGTCCCACTTCCTCTCCGCCAGAAATAACTGGCAATCTATTTTAGTTCCTCACGATTTTGACATCGTTCGCGAGATTTTCCAATACTAATAATAAAAATTGTGTTTCTTGTAGCCGTTGCTAGTTTTTTTTAAAGCTTCTACTCATCGGCCTTGTCGTTTATTGTTGGTTTTGAAATATACGGTAGAGGTATTGTTTACGAGTGTTAATTATAAACTGAGAACATATTTTTCTACGAGATTATAAGTGTATTAATATTATCTAAATAATTAATTTAAACATTGCACGTTCAAACGATTTGTTCGGTTCGTATCGTATATCTGTGCAAAATATAATGAAAACAAAAGTTAAATGAATATATATTTTTTTTTGCTAAATAGCGTGTCTGGTTTCATGTATCAAAATAATAAGATTTTTTAAGAAAGAAATATTGTGTTAGATGTTTTTTCTCATCACTACCTCTCAAAATCATGAATCATGTCAGGTTAAAAGGATTGACGTTGAACCGTGCTCTTGCGTGCTTAAAAAACTATTAACATCAATTATACTCATTACGTATAATGTATAACGAATTATATACGACCGAGTGTCAATTCGCTTAAAGTAAGCTTGAATTAAGTAAGCCATACAAATTCAGTTATAATAATTAAAACGCCTTTAAAGTTTTTTTATAATTATATACCTAAAAGGTATTTAAAAGTTCATGATTTACATGAAGTTTTCTAAACACATTCTAGTGTGAAAATGAGCTTAAACTATTTTATAAAAAGCTATAATATACCAAACATTATTTGATATACTCATTTCATCAAAGACGCTTTAGAAATCGTATTGCTCACACAAAGTAAACATTACTATTAATACTCGTCGATTCTCCAAACCATTCATTCGCAAATGTGTTATCAATGAGAAAGTCTTTCGTGTGCATAAAAGCATGTCAAATTGATTTGAGAGTGATACAGTATGCAGCTAATTTAATTTAAGTTGTAAAAGTAAGATCAATTTTTAGCAGCCAGATAAATAATATATTTATAGGTACTCGAATTTGTTTTAAATACAATGCATTTTACACTTTAAAAAATATACACCTTTATCCCAATGTTGATCAAATGAAAAACAGTTGTTTTAATGAACTGAAGAAAACTTAAATTAATTTCTGCGATAACTTTTTTCGACCCTGAATTGGAAACATACAATTGAAGCCAAAACTCCAATGCTATTTTAAGACATATTTTATATTCAATACATATTTTAAGTGCTGTATGTTTCTTTTTTTTAAATGCTCATATCGATTATTTATTTTTAATAAATGTGAATGTTTCGAGCACACGAGTTTAAATTTATAATTATCTTCTTTGTCTATTTGCTATAAACCTAAATCATTTTATAAGTCGGTCATTGAAGTAGTATTCAATTCACACACAAAATGTTACTGATACCGGATTGCGTGGGTCAGCAAGCATAAATAAAGTAACATATCGACCGTGGAAAGGAAAAAAGACGTGAGCCACACATAAAAAAAATTACAGAAGACACAAAAAACGTTCTTTAATGATTTTGGACCAAAGACAAATTATTAAAACCTGATAAGTACAATAACCTTACAACCTTGAAGTGCACGGCGACTGATAAACTGTTTTTTTTTATTATCTTAGCCCAATATTAATTTAATAAATTGTTCTAGAAAAACCTCTTTTTATGTATTTTTTCCTGATCGCAACTTTTACATGCCTTTCTTTTTTCAAACTTAAAAGCTTAGTTTATATACTAATTTGGCATTTTCAACTTACATCCTTTTGAAAGAATGTGTATAAAATTGTATACATTGTGATTATTGAAAAAAGCTGTTTTTTAAAAACTGTGGGCTTACGTCCTTTTTCCATTCCACAGTCGATATGCATTAATGAAAGACGATATCGGATAGTACCAAACTACTGCTTTTACTGTGTCGTATGAGACAATTTACTCGCACCGTCGTTTACTTAGACCGTCTTAAATCCACAATCAAAATTACTTCAATACAATACATATATTTCGCATGACTGACATAATTCATCAAATCATCAACCAAGTATATGAAGGCAATACATGACTCAATAACTTATTACAGTCATATAATTAATTCGTTTTTAAATGGAAATTGATATCTATTGAACAAATACTAATTTAGTAATTTAACCTAACTAACTAAGTAATTTAACCTGTCCTGCAATCATAATAGGTTTCATTTCATAAAATGACAACAGAATAAATAAACTCGTATTTACTTTCTGGGTCGTTCTCATCAATGAGCGCCTGCAGCTCGCTGTCATCGAACAGCTGTCCCATGGTATTAAGGATGGTGGAGATCTTCAATACTTCAATGTAACCAGACTTGGTGGTGTCAAACATCTGGAAGGCCTTGCGCATGATGGCCATCTTCTGTTCATCATCGGAGTCCTGTAATCCCGTCGATAATATGAATAATTATGATATTGTGTAGAGATGAAATTATACATATTATATAAATTGAGGGAGATATTTATTGCCAATAAAAAATTCTGAATGAAAATAAAAGTTTCATCGAAATTCGCATTCAGGTAAGAAAATATCAATGCATCTTCATTGAATATCTCATAGATAAAAATAAATATATATTTATATTATATATAAACTCTCTAATCACTATTATAAATTCATTTTTTGTATTGACTAGAATTAAATTGTTTTTTTTTTTAATTAACACGTTTTCTAAAAAATACTTTGCAACCCTTTCAAACTTTTTCACTTACAACTTAACTTATTTAAGCGTTTTTTTTCAGTATAAATGATTTTCAGGGCATGTTTAAATATTATTTTTTTAACACTAACTAGTTTTTATATGTAAATAAATCATTGCTTTGCGTTTTTTAAAGTGGTACATCACTTTGAGGAATTTAAAATATTTGCTTTTTATGTTATTATCACATTTTTATTATATCTATTAGATTGACGAAATTTCATATCCTCACCATGTTTATGAAGGTGTGAGTTGTCACGGCACTGAGAAATACAGACACTGGAGGGCCGCAAAGCTAAGTGGACCTTTATATGCGACGCCCCCGTACCTCGGTAAAGCTCGGAGCTTTCAATCAGAGGAGCTTTTTAAATATTATATTTTTTTAATCAAAATTATTTTTTATTATCTTTATATACACATATTATATTACACGAGTTCCCGATCGGTACTATTCAGGTTTCTGTATATCTATAGCCTCCAAAGCCCAAGTTTACTTCGGAGGAAAAGCAATTACAGAAAATTTGATCATTTAACTTAAACCTTAAATTATTTTTAATTATGGAATATTTTTAAATCTTTTAAAAGAAAATCAATAAGCATACCTAATTCAGACACAACAAGATAATTTATCTACAAAGTGAAATAAGTTTTATATTTATCTTTTTACTCAGAACATTAACAACATCCTCACCACTTCACTGTTCATCCAGATTTTTTTTTTATATATATCTTTACTGAGATTTTTTCTCATATTCAACTATGAATATCTTTTAACAATATATTATTACCTATCACCTAATATGAAATAGTCATACATGATATGTAGAATTAGTGAAATGCTCACAAAAATATCTTAGTTAATATTTTGATAGCAAAAGATACAACGTAAAGGTTATTTTGAATAAAGCAAGAATTGTCTATTTGCTAGATAAAGTAATTACAGCCTCCCCGTAATTATGTTTGTATCATTTATAAAAAACAATTTTTTGACAAAATATAAAAAGCAGTGTAAGTATATCACATCTATCTATCACTTGTGATATTTTCTATAAAATGCATGACAATAAGAAAATGCCATAAATATATTGAGAATATAAATGGCTACCGGTACCGACTTTCCAATTTTCCACACCACATTGTTTAAGAATCGATATACTAGAATGTGAGTGATCTATGATATTAAATTTTAACAGACTACTTCTAGTTTACACCTAACTCCATTTTTTACCTGATCCTCCGCTGAAAAGTTGCACGCTCGCCTTGCAACCTGTGCACTCCTGACGAGCATCCAAGATGAACAATCAGGAGTCAATATAATCTTCATTGGTAAGGCAAATTTTACCGTACGACAATCTTAAATTAGATATTATTTTTGAATATTTCATTTTTTTATCCATCTACGCTCCCAATGTGAAGCATATGGCTTCCTAATGGGGGGTATCTTAACAGAAGTTTTTATACGAGAACTGTTTGTTACTCAGTCGGTCAACCTCTCTTTTTCAATGAGAGCAGTAGGGATAGAAGGGTAATACTAGGGCAGGATTAGTGATAAACCAATCGTTTTCACTACATCGGGTTATAAAAGGATCGAAAAAATGCTGTTCGTACTGGGACTCGAATCCGTGAGGTCTGGCACGGAAGCCCACAATGCTAACCGCTGCGCCATAGCGGGTATTTCAATACTATTATACAAATGGTAACAGCTTTAAGCCCTCATCTCTTGTTATGTTTAATGAAGGAATTTAACACGTACATTCATTTTATTGTATTATACAATATTATTAATCTTAACAGCCATGCCACAATCTTTTTGATATATCATTTGAAGAAAACTGTGGTTATTTTAAAACTCATTCTTTCTAATGCTCTCACGAACCAATCTCGCGCTTCCAAGTCCACAAATAATACAGAATCTGAAAATATAATGGCTTAGTAAGAGATGCCTTGAACGCCTCGCTCCGCTCAAGAATTGTGTGAAACGGGCTGTATTCTACGAAAATGTAGTCAAAGACTAGGACACGGCAGGAGAGAGGGAGAGAAGACAAGAGGTGACGGAGAGGGTAGATGCTGAATCTATCTGTCAAATATATTGCGAATATGTTTTAAAACAAAAATCTTCTGACGTCGTACTGATATTTGCAATTTTACGTAAGCCATGCAGTCCAGGAAAATGTTGCCGTGAAAATCCACTAATAGTTTTATTTATTAGCCGATGTTTATAAACACTTGGCAAATAATGGCTGCAGTTTATTACTTCGTTTATAATCGTCTGAATACTCAATAGATTATCCAAAAGAAAGTTATTTGAAACAGATAAAAGAAGAGTTTTGTTTTAAAAAATTTCATTCTGTGCGTTGTTGGTTCCCTTAACTTTTGTGTTGTCATTCTATAATATTAAAAAAGAAAAACTATCAAAGAGTCATTTAAATCTAAACTAGATTACTCTCCTTGTAAAATTGTTAGTGTGTTTAATTGTATAATATTTTCTTAATAAACGTTATTTAATAAATAATGCTTTAATGAGATTTACGAGGAAAATTTAGCATTATAGTAATTGCATTTGAATGAAATAGTAAAAAATAAAGCGTTTACGAGTTTAGTCTACTTTTAAAAACATATGTTTATCTACTATAATATAAAGTATTGTCGGTTTTCAGAGTATCAAAGTGTCAAAGTGTCTACCAACTTATTTTTGCATGCTCAAAAAATTTTATGAGCAATAAAATAAGTTAAAGATTAAAAGCTTTTCTTTTTATTGAATACAATTTAATCTTTTGCATATTTAACATCCTCATTTATTCTTATTACAACATTTTTTTCTCGTTATTTTTTTTAGAAAGAGATCAACCAATAATGTTTTGTGAACCAGAATATTTTTAATACTAGTAAAAAACTACAAATTATTTTTAATCTGAATAAATAAGATTCGATTATATATTCCGATAATCTAAGTTTAAAATTAAAAAAAATGTAACGTTTATGAAGTTATCAAAACATATCACACTCTTAATTGAAATATTTAGAAAAAATGATGATGAAAGGAACCATGTTGCAAATATTCCTGTAAATCCATACAAAATAACTGTTGGCATTAATTGGAAATGTTGAATTATTTTCCTATTAAAATTCTTTTCACCCAAGTACTCCGTGTCCACGGGTTCAAATCCCTTAAGCCGCAGCATTATAAATTTTTTAGGGGTTCTTACTATTCGGCAGCTGTCCACGACTTAAAACTACCCCATGGAAATATTTATAAATTGTTTTTTCCACCAATTGAAGTATTTGTGTTTAAATGCATGGATATCGGCGTAGTTTACATTCCTTTGCACTTATTTGATGCTAAAGAGAAAGAGGCTTCCTAGCTCAATCCTAATATCATCTCATTCTTGAAGTAGGCAGTTGAAGACTGAATTTAGATAATATAAAACTTCTATCACTATTAGGGATTCTGAAGACTCAGTTTTCTTTATGGTCCCGAGACCGTATTTCTATAGTATTTTTTATGATAAAATATTTATACAAATATTTATACTCATTAAGTACAGTTACATTCATTCTTAGTTGAAATATATTGTGCGTAAATACACATATATGTTTTTTAATTAATTAAAAAATGTTTGAAATTATAAAATAAATATGAAATAATAAAATACATCTAAAGCATTGTTTTCTTTCGACTATAAACACGGTCGGTAACTCAAAGCACAGATATTGCAAATATGACAATATCGTATTTATTGCTCATCATTCGAGGGTTTGTTCGAGTTTACCGATGAAACCATAATCTCCGAAACATAAAACATAGGTAACTTAATATGATATAAATTGTATGCTTATTATTGCAAAATAGCATCTGTCACACGTACGTACAATGGCCATATTTTATTTTATTAAGTAAAAGAAAGATTTGGAAAGTCTCTAATCTTTACTTATATTATTCAAAGGCTCTCAAAAAATATCTTTTATGAATGAATAAAATCTATTTTAATTTTTATGAGAGTTTCGAATTTCAGGTTGTTTTATTCAAATCTCCTGAGAGCTGAACCGTCGATTTCTCGGGTTATCTTGACACAGAATCCATAGTCAAGATGTGGGCATCATTGAAAAAATGTCAAACATGTATTATATATAATATAATATATACATATATTCACAGACAGTAAAACATTATGCAATTGTTTTAAACGGCAAGCTATACTGACTTTATTATATAATTGCTAGGTAATTTGTCTCTCTATAATAATTAGTATTATATATTAATGTTGGCGTTATGTCAAGTAAAACAATCCACTGTAACAGATGCGGTAAAATATTGTGAATGTTTGCGGGATATATTTGAAAATATTAAATACAGTTTCGTTATTATTATCACACAGAAATAGAAAACGTCGAGAATATTTTAAGATTTTCTCAAAAAAGCAATATAACGTTTTATTTTATCGTTTGCTTATTGTGTACTACACATGTTTTCATTAAATATTTAATATAATGTTTGTTCATAAATCAGTGTTCGTGTGGCAACACACCTGATATATTATGTGCTTTTGTTAATTTTTCAGTAGAGCTAATTTCTGTTTAAAATTTGTTTAAATTTTTCTGGCAAATATAAAAAAAATGTATAAAAGTATTTTTATGTAAAGATCATAACTTATCATAGTATAATATGTTGTTATTTTATATATTAATCAATACAATTGGATTTAAGGTAATAAGTTTAACTCTTATAAGATAAGTTTTTTTTAAATCCATGCCCACTCCTAATGCGGTGCGTATGACTTCCTTGTGGAGGTATCTCCACATAGGTTTTTTTTCTACGAGAACTAGTTGCTCAACGTCTCTTTTTCAAAGAGAGTAGAAATAGAAGAATATGACTAGAACAACACTAGTAGTTAAGTAATCGCTCTCTCTCTACGCCCCGTTATTGTAGAATTGGAAGGGTGGGATGGGATTGTATAATGGGACTATGATAAAAAAAAACACTGATTTTAACGTTACATAGATACGTATAAATTACAAACGAATCGAATATTTAAGAAAAAGACTATACAAGCTTTTACTATCTTGAAACACCATGATGTCAGCAAATATCAGAAGTTACCAAGATGTTATGCTTTATCATAAAATAAATTGTAATCAATCTTAAATAGCTAATGATTCTTTATACGTTAATTTTTTTTTAAATATATATCGATTGAATACTCAATTTATTAAAACTCTCCGTCTTGGAATTCGAACCCGTAACCTCGGTAACCGAAGCCAACGACGTGAACTACTCGATCACCCACTTATATATTATTAACCTCAGATATATTCAAAAAGGTGACCTGTCGCCTTGTGTGGCCCAGTTGGTTAGAGCTTGCTCTACCGATCACCCAGGTCTGGATTCGATTCCCGGTCGAATTTTAGACAGCGAATTTGAGAATAATTCAATTCAAAGTTGTGATCGAAGACTGGGTGTTTGTGATGTCAATTCACATTATTTCCTCTCCTCCCATCCTTCGATCCGTTAATAACTGGGTGTAGCAATAACGATAAATCAACCACTATTTCTATTCTAGCCCTATCCTTCTTTCCTTACCGCTCACTTTGTTCTTGTTTTTGCTCAACAGTTCTTGTAGAAAAAAAATCTGTTGAGATACCTCCATTAGTAGGCCATATCCTCCACATTGGGAGCGGACATGGATTAATATATATATATATATATAAAAATATTATGTTTGACGTATGATTACAAATTATACTTTTTTTTCATTGGCTACTTTCAGTGGACTTTACAAATATATAAAAAAATAGTTATTTCAATCTTACCTCCCATTGTATGTACATACAAATGACGACTGCAATTTTCTAATACTTCCTTCATCTTTTATAAGATGAAGGACATATTATAAAAGCTAAGTTTTTAAGCCGAATGTCTTTAATTAAAAAGAAAAGAAGAGAAAACTTACATTATCGATTATAAGATTTTATCTAGAGCGCGATTTCAAAGGTTATAATGTGTGTCAAAACTACGTCATTTTTTTCAGTATTGATAATTACGTTGATCGTTAATATCAGTTATAAAAGTATCAACGTGCAAGTAAAGCTCAGGTAAACTTGGCATTTAAGATTACCGTCCCATAATTGCGTTCGCACGTCTTAAATTATGACAGACATGTCGAGTTTTGATATTTATGTGAGAAATTTGTCATTGACCGTTGCAATTTCGACAAAATTAGCCCACTGACAAAGAGGAAAGCGGGAATAATCCTACTGGAATTTATTTCACTTCGACTCGCGTACTTAATGCCCTCGAGAATTTAAAGTAAGGCGCTCTTAAATGCTGTACATATTTTATCGTTCACTCACTCTCAAACAAATACAAGCAGTTGGAGTAAATAATACGATGTAAGTAGAGCGTGAGATATAAATAATGTGTAAGTTTGCATGCGTAAACATGTGTGTTGAGCGAATGTTAACATTTAGTACTGCCCCTTAAGTTTGAATAATATTGTCTTCATAAGCAATACAAGTACAGTAGAACCCCCTACTGTGACTAGAAAGGGGGTCATTATAGGGGGTTCGGATTTTCAATTGTATTTTTTCATTGATATGAGAGTAGAAAAAAATATTATCTTACTTTATAGTTTGAATACCCTTCGTCGACGAATCACCGTATATGATTCCCGGATTTCACGTCACATAGGTCCTTCAAAACCAACGAAAGCAGAGCTACTGGATAGTTGTCGATACGCAAACGTATTTGTAGCATGAATGCTTAATCGAAACTTTCTTTAAAATATATCTATATTTTAAAGAAAGTTTCGATTAGGGTTTTGATTTGTTGTCATTATAGGGGGTAATGTCACTGTAAGAAAAAGTATCCCAAAAATAGTAGGGTGTTATAGTATGGGCTGTCATTATACGGGGTTCTACTGTATACTACAATATATATGAAGTATTTTTTGTATATAAAAATACACTTAACGCTTAACGTCTTTCATTTTTAACGGTCAGAAGAGCTCTTGCTCTATTTCTATTTCTTCTCATGTATTTTGATGTCGTTTTTTTTCTTCCCCTTTTTTTCCTTTTTCAGTGGCTTTATGATCCTTATTACATTTAGCGCAAAAGTACGTTGCAATATCGGTCATTTTCTTGTCCTTAAAATTTCTGGATTGCATGAATTCTGTGACACCCTAGAATGTTGGATAAGAAGAGAATAAGAACAAATTTTGGAAGAATTTTATAACTGCTAATGTACTCATCGTGTATTATATGAAGTTTTTGGGATAAGAAAGGATTTTTAGTTGGACGAAGGATAGAAATACATTCAGGTTGGAAAGAAGGCACTATCTATATGATAATAAAGATTAAATCCATGCAATTGTACAAAAATGTTTTTACAGTTGAAAAGCGTCGTGAATTAACGATCAAAAAAAATTTGATCAATTTTACAATTGTGTAGTTATGATATTGAAAAGTGTCTGGAAGAAACTATACGCGTCAGTTTTTTTTCAATGTTATTAAAAACACTGATATTTATATAAATATTTCATACATGATAAATTTTGGTTCCGCAAGCAATTATTTAATTTAATTTTGTGCGATTATTATAATGCCTCAAAGCCGTTATTCTTTCATAATCTATTTGCTATTCTCCCTTATTGAGTTATGATAATATTAAAACAGAAACAAATATTTTTTACGAGACACAAATATATATATAATTTATCATAAGGAAAGAATGATATTCTTATATTCCAGAATTAAGACAATCTTTATCAATTTATACAATCTTGGTTGTAGGTATGTAGCTATTATATCCGTTAATTATGTGTTGGGCATTTCAACAGAAGTTGTTTGAGAACAAGTTGTTGTTATTTTTATTGAATATGGTAAACTAGAACGATGGAAGTTTACAACTACTAGTTGTCAAAGAATCATTGCGACCCATTTTGAGAGTCGGATAAGTGAGCGCGAATATAATCTAAATTCTAATGGATACAAGATACAATCCACTAATCTAAAACAAATCAATTTAAGAAACTGAATGAAAACCAAACAGCGTATACTACTCGACTTCGCAGACTTTGGATTTCATTATTTTCAAATGATTATAAAGTATTAAATAGTTAAACGAAAAAAAATAGAGAGACATACTTATTTTCATGACGAAATATATATATATAGATTGAATTATTATATATCTCGAAGTCATAATCCAGTAATCTCTTAAATAAGTTCTGAAGATTTTTTAGCATAACACTGTTTCGTTTCATTCTACTGTAAAAAATATAGCGTTCACTCAATGAATTCCCTTTTTATATACGATTGAGAAAACCGCTAGAAAAGTGTGTTCTACAGTTCCCTACTATTCTTAAAAAAGAAACGTCGGTCTGTATTTTTCCTTAACGACTTTATTTTTAGTAACGGTAGAATTATCTTAGTCGATCGTATGCTTCGTGAGCGGCAATACATAAAATTCACTGTTTATAATAATATAAATTTCACTTGATTCAATTTCCTTAATACAGTCGCGGATGTAATCAATTAAATCTTTCAGGGTTTTTGGCGTGAGCTTTTTATTTTTTTTTAATGTTTTTATGTAAGTAATATCAATGTGAATATTATTTAGACTGTATTATGTATAATACAGTATTGTCATGTATAATACAGTAACATGAATGGTATTATAAAATCAATAGTAACATTGTACGCGACTAGGGGTTCCAACTATTCGTCATTATCAACTATTCGAATATCGAATAGTAAAACTGAAATTATCCGGATGTATTCGGATATCCGGATAGTTTTTAGTATATACATACATTATATGTTTATACCAAAATATTAAATTAAATAGTACCTATATTAAAAACGAGCTCATTTGTAATAAAAGTCATGTATTTAAATTTAAAAATGCATTTTTTTTTAAATAATACAGCATTAAATGTTTTATATTTTAAATTTGTTTTTAACTTAGTTTTTAATTGTTCCTGCCGTTGAAAATACTCGTTTAGTAGCAGTTGACGTTGGCTTTATTGTTATGAGTGTTTTAAACAACACGTCTAGCTATTCTGTTCTTTTTTTAATTAATCCAAATATAGCATATACAAAATATTTTTAAAACTATGATTTAAAAAACATATTTTATATACAAGGAATAACCGGCTGTTTTTCTAGAAGACAGTAGTCTCAATTTCTGAGCAACAACTCGCACGCAAAAAGAGACAAAACATAAATACACATTTCAATATCGTTCCATTGTATTAAAATTTGCAGCTCCATCGTATTACTCCAGCGGTATTTCTTTAACGAATCAAATTACGGCATTGAAATTTTTTTATAGCTCCGAATTCAAGCCGATTTGTCAAACTCAAGTATTATGATAAGATATTGATAACACCCGAGTAGGGTGAGGGCAAAAACACCACTACCTGGGGAATTCATAATTATTCTTTAAACGTGGAGAAATTGTGATGTGATCTTTGGTAGGTTTTTTAACATATTTCTTAAAAAAATATTACGAATGCTATTCGGATATTTCCCCAAATATCCGAATACCGAATAGTTGAAAAAGTGCCGAATATATTCGGATATCGAATATTCGAATATCCGGATTGGAATCCCTATACGCGACGTTGCAGTGCTGGTTGTCAACAAGCGCAGTGTTAAAGTGTGGGTTGCAGGTAGACTGACAAATATTGTGTAGTATAATAGTAATGTTCTTTTTATAAAGAATCATTGATAAACAGCATTAAATAAGTAATTGAAAACCAAATGAAAAACGACAGAGATGATTCAAATTTTGAATATGCTTAACATTATTAAAATACGTGTTTTAAAAAATGTAGGTTTGCTTCGAAAAAAATAAGTAGTTGTTTATTGAATCTAGTAAGTAATCAATAAGTTGTGGAGTCATATTGAAAGAATCCTTCACACCAGTTGGCAGAAAGTCTATAAAAATATGTCTGGATGATATTTGAATCACATATTTGGCACTCTTCCAATGGTAATATACTTATGAGAGATCGTACACTTTATTCTTAAAATTATAGTAGGTTTTCAGTTTAATGGAGTATTTTAAGTAAGTAATAGTAGGAAATTTTATGTGTATAATTAAAAGGTCAATACAGTTATAGATTGGGGGGACGTTAGGTAGAAGGACCCTCACAAGCTTTTTTCTCTTTAATATTTTCTGGTAATAACGGATTGATTTATTTACCATGGTATGTTTTTTTCTTCGTTATTCGGAAATTTTAAATGAGGAGGCCTCAAAAAATCGTATTCCCTGAGCTTGAACATATGAATAACATATAAGGATTTGTAAAAATAATAATAAAAAAATAATTTTCAAAGATTAGAATATTTATTAAATCACATAAAAGCCATTAATGTCGTTATAAAAGATAAATAGAGATTTGTCAATATTTAGTATTGCGTAGAATCATCCATCTCACCGAATACAACTTTTCGGTTGAAAGAATTCATGTTGTCAACATTTCTGTCAAAAGAGTTGACATTGTCGAAATTTACATTTTTGTCATAGCTGTCCACGAAAACTTTATTGCCCATCTTTGATGACGAATCGACCTTCATCACATATTCGCTATGGAAAATCATGACGTCAGTCATAAACATGTTGGGAACAAAGAAGACGCTCTCATCAATGGGACGGTCCAGAGGGAATCCGAAAGGCAGATCTTCATAGAAACGGGCTCCGCTGCCGACTCCACCAGTGTATTGTTGAGGGAATCCGGTGCCATAAGGAACCTTAGCTTGGCGGTAAGGAGTTACCATAACGAAAACTTGGAACATCATGCCTCCCATTTTACCCTTGGGCAAAAGAAGTCTGAGTGGCCATCCGTTGTGGGCTTCGGTCATATCAAGACGGAACTCTCCGTTTCCTTTAAGACCGTTCATAACTTTATCGAATAAGAAACGAGTAGGAGTTCGGTCAAAGACGACCCTTGAGAAGTCCACATTCTTACGAACGATGACGTTCTTTCCACTCTTCAAATTGTAAATGAAGTGATCAAGTTCAACAAAGTTGTATTTGTTGTCATCGAAGTTCATGACATGGCCGAAGTTATCAACTTTGGGTCCCAAGAACATTCTTACTGAGACATCGGTATCCTTATCAGACATAACGTTGAAGTTGACAGAGAATGGCTTGTGGTTGAGGCGCATCTGGCGTGCGAAGAAGACGAAATTTTCCTTGTGGCTATCGAGTTCATTCTTGTTTAAGTAAACTCCATTGGTGATATCAAAATCAAATTCTTCAAAGAAGGTCATAAGAGGTGTGAATTGAACATTTTCAACCTTGACTCCGGGGAAAAATAATTCTGATTTGGTGTAGCATGGGAGCGTTTCCTTGAAACGTAAGAAGAATCTCACGACGCGAGTGTAAAGCTGGTAGAACATGGGGTCACGCATGGTAGTTTGGAACTGCTCAATGGCTGATGGGACGAAGTCCATTCTGAAAGTCAAAGTAAATATGAGTTATATGAATTAATGTTGTATTTGCATAAAAAAAGATATGTACATTTATATTTTTAGAAGTATTCTCAATCCATAGATCGACTCTTTTTTTCAAAATAGATCACATTTATGTTAAAGTTAGACTTACTCATCGAAAGTGTTGATTCCTCCACCCAACAAGAATTTAGAAATGACAGAAAGGTAATCAAAGAATTTGATATCTCCCAAGTCCTTGTTTCCTTGCACAAAGCGACCCAGAACTTCGATGTCTTCGTATTTTTTCAAGAAGATTTTGGTTCCATCAAACTGAAAATAATAATTTGAGTTTAGTCTATATTCCATGATTTAATATTAATTTAACAGTATTTAGACCAATCGTATATTTTTATTACCAGAGTGACGAATCCCATATCAATTGCGTTTCTAATGCGTCTCTCATAATCATCGACTTCTTGGATAAGGTAAACGTTGTTTTCATTATCAAGAACGAAGTCTTGTGTTCTCATTGGCATTGCATATCCGTTGTGGAACTTCATGTTAGGGTTGAATCCGGTTTTGACTGGTAAGAACCATGAGAACCTTGGGACTTCTCCAAGATTGTTTGAAAGTCTTTCAAGATAGTAACGAGCCATCAGCTGTTGGTGGACATAATAGTAAAGCTCACCACGTCTGTCTTTGTTCAATCCGAAAACTTGACCTCCCATCCAGAAAGGATAATCACAGTGGAAATAGAAGTAATAAGTGTTGAGACCGATATCGTTTGTAAAGTAGGACACCTTTTGTTCGACATCATTAAAGTCTTGGTTAACACTGAAGTTATTATAGACTGTAAAGACATTTGATTCAGACATAACGACTCCATTAAATTCAGCCATTTTGTTGTCCATTACGAATCCTTGTTGCTTGACAAAGTTAACTTTCTCCATAACATCTGCGCTGACGAAGTAGAATGGATAGATTTCATATGGAGCTGGTAGAACTATTCCTTGACAGTCGGTACGATGGAGTACTGCAACGGTGAATGAGTATATAAACATGCCTTCATTCATAAACTGACGAGCCCAGCAAGCAGTTTTGAAGAAAGTTTCGAAGTCCTTGGCATAGAAAAACAGGTGGAAAAGAGCGACAGCTTCATCTCTGTAGGCATCGAAAGTCAAAGTGAAGATCTTGTTCTTAGGAACTAATCCACGTTTCAGGAATCCCATGAAATCTCTTACGACTTCAACGTTCTGCAAACAAACGAAAATTGATAATTTATCTCAATAGTATTTATGGAATAAAGTATCTACAATTCCAACAATATGAAATTAAATTAAGACAATTTTACCCTAAAAGTCTACAATATTTAAGAACGAACTAAAATAACCAATAAGAATTGTATGAAAGGTATATTTATATAATTTTACAGCATAACATAAATAAATTGAACTTTTAACAAACCATGAATTTGTTCTGGTGAGCTTCAAGAACGAATTCCTTGCCAAACCTCACAATTTCATCATCAACGTTATGTTGAATCACATGATTCAATAAGTCAAAAACTCTCTTTTGTTTCACGAGGAATTCTTTATCGGCTGGAAATATTAATTATAAAAAAAAATTAGCTTAGAAAAATTACCTATGTTTATAAGGTATTGTTATAAATTTAATTTATTTTATTTTTACTTTTATTATTTAATTTTAAAATACGATAATATTTAACGCTATGATTCTCATAATAACTAAAGATTCTTGTTTCAAATATTAGATCTTATTTTTTCACAATTTATAGAATAAGTGTTCGTAATATAAGTTTAATTAGAATAATATATTTTATAGAAATATTAACAAATGAAAGTAATTCTTTTCTAATTTAATTAGTAGATAATTTGTTCTTACCTTTCTTGAAATCCTTGCTTGTCTCCAAGAATGTTGCCGAAGCCAACGCAAGGGTCGCAACAAATACCACGAGGCACTTCATGTTTGAATACCTTGCAGTGATTAACTGTACCACTAGAGGAAATTATGTCCCTATTTATACCGACAGAAAAATATTAAAATTTATCATTGTATTGATATATTTTTATTTAATTCAAGTCAGCAACTATGCATCTTTAAGATAGCATTACAAATTGCATTTCAGTGGTGCATTTCGAGCACGCATAGTCCTTGCTCGATTTTATGCGAAAAAAATCAAATCCTGTTTTAATACTGATTTTTATCAATCCATAAAATAATGATGAAAAGAGATAAATCCATGTATTATATCTTCACAAACCGTTAGTTTTTATTATATTGTTTCCAATCGCTGAAGAAAATTCCAAAAGTAACTCAATACGAGATTGCCAAGATAATTTTAACGTGTTTCTTAAGTACAATAAGAATAATCCAAGGTGAACAAAAAGTAACTTTACAGCTATTCATTTGGAGATACTTTTGATTATTTTATCGTTTTTATTCTGATATAAGTATTCTACATTTTTTTTTGTTTGGGGCTCTATCAAAATTATTTTTAAAAAAATCCATTTTCGCTGTCAATATGGAGAATATGACTTTCTAATGGAGGAAGGTATCGCAATAGAAGTTTTTCTACGAGAACTATATATCACTCGTCGCTCAACCTCTGTTTTTCGAATATAATAGTAGGGGTAGAAAGATAAGGCAGAACAGGCTTTCGATACGCCTCGTTATTTAAGGATCAGAAGTATGTGAGAGAATTTTTAGACATCACAAACACTTATGTATTCGAAGTGAAATCGATAAATTTACTGAATAATGATGTTCGTACTGGGACTCGAATCACAAAAGCTAATGACGTTGATCTCGTAGCGTATTAGATTTAACATTTATTAAAATTAAATACGAACATATTAATCGAAACTACATCACTGTCGAATTTGTCCCGCGATAGCCTTTTTAATTAAAACGATAGCGTGTAATTTTTATTATATTTTAATATTTTATTGGTTATCAATAGGGATTTTGAAACACGTCGGATTTATCATTACCGTGATTTTATAAACAGAAACTCAAAAAAAAATGACAAAAGATATTTTTAATAATCTAAGATACGTTCAATAATTTGTCGTTATCAAGTTAACGAGACTTTTAAATCTGTCATTATAGTGCGGGATATTTGATGAGCATATGATATTATATAAATATATTTATAATACAATTACACAAAAAATAATATATTTTAATTAATGAAAAAATGTATTTATGATCAATTTTAATTCAATAATCGATAGCTAAAATATGAAAATAATTAATAAAATTAGGTAGAGTATAATTATTTTATGAAAGATTTTTTTTAAAAGACGGAAAAAACACGATTCGTTTTAAGCATTGTTTTAATAATCATCATTTTAAAATCTTAGGTAATAATTCAATATGTTTTTTAGCTAACTTTTTTCTATTTGTCCTCATGTTTATCAGCCCCAAAATAGGAGATTATTGGTTATTAAAGAGAAATACGTTTAAAAACTGTAAAATATAAAAACAGTTAAACATTGATAATTTTATTTAAATATGAGCCCTTGAGAAGAGAAGTGAGCCAAGTAGCAAAATGGTCAATCTTTTCTATTTTACTTTTAAGTACAATCACGTTTTTATTTAATGTTTTTCTGGATTGCATATTTTTTTATTTTATAAAGAAAACACTATTACAATGAGTATTTACTAAATTTACTTCTGTTTTGTAATGTATACACTACAATAAATTCACAACAATTGAGCCGAATACCGGCTCAATTCACTTCTCAGGTGCCCATATAATATTGTTCTATTCGATCGAAAACAGGAAAACTATTACTTTTTTTAAACATCATTTATTGTGATTTTAAAAAATGTTTAAAAAGTTGTTAAAAAAAATACCAGATAAATGAATTGTTTGTTACAAGAAACTAATGTATGATATTATTTAGCTATTTACATTCCATGATGAAATATCTGGAAACATGAACGAGCCCCAAATATTTAATACTAGAAAGGAAAAAACTGGTAAGTAAACTCCACGAATCCCGGAGTTTTAAATACTGGTATAGCAGTCCCTAGTAACAACATAAATCTTTAATTGGGCAGCAAATAACGTACAAACATTATGATAATATTATCAAACATTATTTGCAATCTGCATTATTTTAATGTGACGCCTATAAAAAATATTTATTGCATTATATACGCATTAATGTACCATAAGATATATTCTTTATGCGTTTCTTAAACTTGATAACGCTCCAAGTACATTCAGACCAGGCCTGTAGCCGAGTAGTGAACGTCATTGGCTTCGGTTACAGTGTTCGCGGATCAAATCTCAGAATTTCTTTATTATTCGACTTATGGATTTGCGTTCAAAGGAGTGGATGTACATATGTGAAGTCTGAATAACTTTCAATCCGTCTAATGCTAAAATATGTACGTTAGCCATTAGTTCTGTCTTGGTCTCATTCTTACTCTCTCCAAAAATATTTTTAGCGACCGAGTAACAAACAGTTCTCGTAGAACAACTTCTGTGAATAATTTTATTTTGTATATCGAATTGATGGAAGTCCTAGAACGCGTTAGCATCAAAGTTATTCGAGTCGAAATCATTGCTGCTTTTGATTATTTGCATTCATTTTCTATCGTTGCCAACAGAAGGGCATGATCGCGGCAGATGTGATCAATACACATAAGTATGTACATATATACGCATGCGTACATACAATACACAAAAAATCAAACTGACGAGAGAGAGTTCATGATGTGATTTTCATATTTATAAACTATATTTGTTTTCAATCAATGGGGTGTCATCGAGCAAAACTGCTCGT
The DNA here is from genome assembly GCA_031772345.1 of Himalopsyche anomala. Classification (NCBI taxonomy): domain Eukaryota; kingdom Metazoa; phylum Arthropoda; class Insecta; order Trichoptera; family Rhyacophilidae; genus Himalopsyche; species Himalopsyche anomala. Next base: position 11,478,460 of record CM062822.1, on the reverse strand, counting down.
CTCCTAAAACGATTCTCAGATATTGTCTCGTTATAATATTAAAAAATGTTAAGTAATTGTTAAGTTATAATTTTGGTCTAACTCGCTGTGAAATTATTGACAGATTTCACGGATTAACTCGTAAATATAAATATTTTTTAAGTCTTTATGTAGCAGTTGTGTGTGTACCACGTTACCTAACATATACGCATTATGTCGTAGCGTTTTTTTTATTTTGTACAATCTGAAAAGGTTTTTAGATGCTTTTGGTTAGCTTAATATGCCCAAACTGGAATGGCGTACATCATGATTGGGCGAGTTCACCATCAGATTGCTTTTAAGAGTTAGAGGCATTCTTCTGATATAATTTATACAAGGAGTCCATATGCTTCATATTGTTTCCGGACATGATAACAAATATTTTCCAATTATACAGTTATAAAGTTTTTGTCTGCAAATATGGTTACTAACACACTAATTGTTAGTTAATGACATTGCATTAAGCATGTGAAAATAGTGAGTAATAGTGGTATAGACTTAATGTGATGTTTCGTTATATGCTAAGGCAGATGTGGGGAACCTGCAGCTTTCTGGCCAATTCTGTACAATTATGTAAATTCGGAAAACGGTGAGGTCAAATTCCTCGGTCAGCTAAAAAAAAACGAGGTCTGGAGATAATCTGGGGAAAAAGTAGGGTAAGGGATTGAAAATTAATCAATTCTAGTCCTAGTCAATGTTTACTGCGGCCTTATCTCGAATCTTTAAAGAAGAAAAGGTTCCCCACCTCTGTGTTAAGGTATCAGCAAAAAAAAACATTTTTTTAATTGCTTAGAATATTTTCCGGTTATAAATCGTACATTTTTTTATTTTTAAGTTTCATGTTTGAGGTCGAAAAAGTCAACTTACAAATTAAAACGTAATTTTTATGATTACACATGTATTTAAAGTTGGTAATGATGCTATTGTCTTATATTAAATGAGTTATTTTATGCTGGAATGGAAATACTCAAGCCAATAATCGTGGGTTCGGTGCAAGAAGTCATTAAATGAAAAAAATAGATAATTGACTTTAAAGATTCAAATATATTTTTTTCATTTATATCTAAACATAAATAATAACAAAGTATTTTGTCTTGTGTAATCTAAAAGATGCTACTGCAGCGAGATAAACAAGATGCAGCTCAATAATATGGACAACAAGCTAAAGGATAAATAATCTTCAGGATAGGTTGGCACATTTATTTTTTCTTTTTTACGAGAACTGCCAGTTACAAACTTGTTCTAGTTTTATTCGTCGAAAAGTTTAGGGATAGTCGAATAGGGCTAAGACAGGTGTTAATTAACGTTTTTAGAATCAGTTGGGTGGTAGGTAATCTACGACATCACAGACAGTCATAGACTTACCATACCATAAATTAATTAAAAAAATAGTTTATAAAGCTCTCTCTACTTTTCGGGATTTGAATCCGTGAGCTTTAGAAACTAAGACCCTCGACGTTGACCACTCGACTACGATCACTGACATTTTGAAGCTAAGAGAAATAATGAATTTTATACCTCGCTTGGCCAAAGTCTTAAAGAAGGCAGTTTTTATGATACCAATAACTTTATATACACATTAACTTTTTATTTCATGTATTTTTTTCATGCCGCAAATGTCAGACTGCAATATCGAGATACTTCACACAGTGGAGGATTACCCCATAAGCGCAAGAGGCGCGCGCTTAGGGCCTCCAAATCTTAAGGTCCTCAAAAATAGCATAAATTATATAAAACCTTTTATTTTAATTTCAGTTTTTAATATTCATTATTGTTCTACGAAGAGTTTTGCAGCACTTTTATGTCATTCTAAAAACAGGGCCTCCAAATCTATTGCGCATGGGACCTCCAAAGTGCTTAATCCGCCACTGACTTCACATAGAAAGAAAATTGCTTTTCAATGAAATCTTTTCACAGAATCAGTTCAGAATCTGAATTTGCAATCGAGTCACGCTCGAAAGTCAATAAAGGATTAGACAAGTAAGTGTCTCTTTAAGCTTAACATCTGATTAAGAACAGTTTATGATAAAAATTAAACGTGCTTTTTTAGCTGAACGCCCACAGTCAGTATTTGTAAGACGGCTTTATTTTTTGTTTACTCCATGTCTTCATTTACTCAGCTAAAATACGTACAGGAAAACTATATAAAGACTCAACCTGTGCTTTACCTAAAAATAAAAATGATGGTAGTTCCTCATAGTGTCAGTAGATGAAAATAAATTAAGCCCAAAGTGTCATTTGGATAACTTTTAATTCAACTTTAGAATATTCCGATGCAATTGTATAACCGTTACTACTAAAACCTCTAAAAATATAACCGTTACTATAGAAACATAGGTAAAAAATATTCTGTGAAACTAACTATTAATGATATATGTATATAAATTTCGTAGAATTTTTTTGGTAATTTGTATAAAATATTTTATTTTTTATTTGAACGGACGTTTGTAATACTGAATGAACTATTCCAAAATTTTCAATGGATTCGGCGGTAACTTTATCATTGTAAAATTAAAATTAATAACTTTATTATAACACTGGTTAACAGTGGAATTATACATTTTAATCTTGCAATGAAAATTAACCAGGCTTGTATATCAATAATGCTTTCGGTCCCGTCATTTCCACACACTCCTGAAAATTGGCAAATAGTTAGTTTCTTACCACTTAACATAGTACGTATATCCTTAGCGTCTTCGTTAAGTTCGGTTGAGTTAATAGCTTAAAATTAGTACTTGTAATAAGTCGATAGACTCAATATATTTTAAATAAAAATATTATACGATTGTGATCGTGGGATTGGCAGTTTTTATAGTAGCAGTTAGGATAAACATCAGACTTTGTAATCAAAACAAAAGTTTTTATTGTTCAAAGAACATCTTTATTAAATAATATATATTAATAAGCGACGAACATAGCATAAATCATTTCAAAGGGATTGCGTGGTCATTTAAAAATGCTTCAAATCATCAACACCTCTGTATGTGTAATCGCGATTGTACGTGTTGAAGTTATCAAAGTTGTTCACATCAGAGTCGTAAGAACGCATAAAGTCCTTCTTCATGACATTTCCGACAACGTTTTCCTTTACAAAGCTATCGGTATGGAAGATCTTGACGTCGGTCATGAACATGTTGGGAACGAAGAAGAAGCTCTCATCGATAGGACGGTCCAGGGGGAATCCGAAAGGCAGATCCTCGTAGAAACGGGCTCCGCTGCCGACTCCTCCGGTGTATTGTTGAGGGAATCCAGTACCATAAGGAACCTTAGATTGACGGAATGGTGTTACCATGACGAAGATTTGGAACATCATACCTCCTACTTTACCCTTTGGCAAGACAAGTCTGAGTGGCCATCCGTTGTGGGCTTCGGTCATATCAAGACGGAATTCTCCGTTTCCGCTTATACCATTCGTAACCTTTTCGTACATTTTACGGGTTGTAGTGCGGTCAAAGACGGTTCTAGAGAAGTCAACATTCTTGCGAGTAACAATGTTCTTTCCACTCTTCAATGTGTAGACGAAGTTATCGACTTCAACAAAGTTATATCTGTTGTCATCGAAGTTGATGATATGGCCCATGTTGTCAACCTTGGGACCCAAGAACATCCTTACTGAGACGTCGGTATCCTTGTCAGACATTATGTTGACATTGACAGAGAATGGCTTGTGGTTCAGGCGCATCTGACTAGCATAAAATACGAAATTTTCTTTGTGACTGTCCATCTCTTCCTTGCTCACGAATAAGCCATTGGTGATATCAAACATAAATTCTTCGAAGTATGTAGTAAGAGGAGTGACCTGAACATTTTCAACCTTAACTCCGGGGAAGTACAATTCAGACTTGGTGTAAGATGGAAGCATGTCTTTGAAACGGAAGAAGTATCTCATGAAGCGCGTGTACAACTGGTAGAACATAGGATCACGCATGGTGGTTTGGAACTGCTCGATGGCTGATGGCACATAGTTAACCCTGTAAAAATGTAAAAAAAAATGTTTTAAATGATGCATTTACAGCAACCAACACGTTATCAATCAGTGGCCAGGACTGGCAAAATAGGAAGTTGATCGTTATATCAATATATTTACTGCTTAATTCAACAATATGGTATGAATAAACATTTTAACTTTAATTATTATTATAAATAAATGATTATAATGAAACTACGATATTATAAAAACGCTAAACAATTAACATTTTCTTATCATTACAAACCGTTTCTTTTACTTTTCCGATTATTGTCTTTGTTTATACATTTCCATATTCTTAATATTCACAATAAAGGTTAAAAACTTTAGCTCATCGCAATCTTCGACACAAATTTATGTGTGAATTATTTGCAATGAATTTAGTTGTAATTATTGATTACCGTAACATGGAAAATATATGTACATATTTAAGCTAAGTGTTTCGAATATCATTGTTTTGTTTTATGAATGATTACTTACTCATTGAAAGTGTGGATTCCGCCTCCCAACAGGAATTTGGAAATAACGGACAGGTAATCGAAGAATTTGATATCACCCACATCCTTGTTTCCTTGGACAAAGCGACCCAAAATTTCAATGTCTTCATACTTTTTCAATGACAATTTAGATCCGTCAAACTGAAATTAAACACAGAATTATGATATTTCTTGTAAATTAAAGAAATATTTCACTTCACGGAAAAATAATAAATATTAGGATACTCACCAGGGTGATGAATCCACGGTCGATGGCGAGACGAATTCTACGTTCGTAATCATCAACTTCTTGCAGAAGGTATACATTATACTCATTGTCCATAATGAAGTCTTGAGATCTCATTGGCATGGATAATCCATTATGGTATTTCATGTTAGGGTTGAATCCAGTCTTAACAGGCCAGTTCCATGAGAATCTTGGGATTTCTCCAAGACCGTTAGATAATCTTTCGAGATAGTAGCGAGCCAACAACTGTTGATGGAAATAGAAGTAGAGTTCACCTCGTCTATCCTTATTCAAGCCAAATACTTGACCTCCCATCCAGAATGGATAATCGCAATGGAAATAGAAGTAATATGTGTTGAGACCGATATCATTGGTGAAGTATGACAGTTTCTGTTCCATATCATTGTAATCGTATCCAACGCTGAAGTTATTGTAAACCTTGAATACGTTAGCATCGACATTAAAGATTCCATTGCTTTCAGCGAATTTGTTGTCCATTACGACTCCTTGCTGTTTAACAAAGTTTACTTTTTCGATCACATCTGCGCTCACGAAGTAGAAAGGATAGATTTCATATGGAGGAGGCAGAACGATGCCCTGGCAGTCGACACGGTGAAGTACGGCGATAGTGAACGAATATACGAACATGCCTTCGTTCATAAACATGCGAGCCCAACGAGCGGTGTTGACGAAGGTTTCGAAGTCCTTTGCGTAGAAGAACAAGTTAAACAAAGCGATAGCTTCATCTCTATGTCTGTCGAAAGTCAGAGTAAAGATCTTGTGTTTGGGGACTAATCCGTGTTTTACGAATCCCATAAAGTCTTTTACAACTTCGATGTTCTGAAACCAAATAAATTCATAACGTTAAAATGTATTTTTAACCAATATTTCTATATGATTTATTAAAATGAAATTTGATTGAAAAATATGGCAAATCAAACTGACCATGAAATTATCACGGTTTCCTTCCAAAGAAAAGTCCCTGGCAATGCGCATCTGATTTTCATTGATGTTAGGTTGGATGACATGGTTTAGAAGATCGAACACCTTCTTCTGTTTCAACAGAAACTCCTTATCGGCTAAAAAATAATAAAGTTTTATATAAAACATCAATAATGCACAAAAAAGAGTGTTTTATACAACAGATAATAAACTATGAAAATGAAGGATTATGAGAACACTATAATAGGTACTATTTTACAGTAAATTTTTATGACCTTTAAGAAAATTTATTTAAAAATTTGATGAACTTTCAAAAGAATATTTGGCATTTCAAATAATGCCAATGTGCCAAGTATTTTTAAATTGAAAGGGCATACGGAATAAACTCTTAATAATATTAGAATTGTTTGGAAGTCACTCGAGATCAACTTGAGAAGAATTGACATCACAAACACCCACGTTATAGGTCTAAAATTAAAATTTTGTAAAATCTAAATTTTACATTGACCTTAACGAGAATTAAACCCAGACCCGCCTGATCTGTAGAAAAAACTCTAACCAACTAGACCACAGTTGACGACAATAGAAGAATACAAGTTGATAATGCATTTCCTTGAATATTAATTAATTTCTCAAATTAAAAAATGATTTTTAATTTCAAGACAATGATTCCACAGTTATCTAAGTGCACTGCTACAAATATGAAATTCTTCTTATTGCATTTTACAACGTGATTTGGGGGGCGTTTTTTTTTAAATGTTAATATTTTAATATGGTGTGTGAGACATTGACATTTAAAAAAGCGTTGCAAATGTACCTTTCTTGAAACTGGAGTTGGTCTGCAAGAATGCAGCCGAAACAAAGGAGATTCCCACCACAAAGAATACTACGAGGAACTTCATCCTGGAACCTTGGCAGTACTCAACTGTGACAATTCAATAGAGCCCCAGCCTTTTTATACTTACGCTAAAATCTTGACGATACTTTTCAAATAAATATATTTTTATTTCAGTAGCGTTGACAACACTTAATCTTTGAGATAAACCGAAAGGTGCATTACGATAGCCTTCCAAATCAAACAATAATAATTATTATTGCATATTGATATAATCCGTTAAATTTCTAAAAGTGCAATATAAGACGTTACATAACGAAGCAATCGGTAATATGATGTGTGATGCAAAATATTATTAATTTAATTTGTAACGATTAAAATGATTACTTGGCCTTTATTACAATATCCATAGTTAATTCGTCAACATCCTACTCGAGTCAGTGGGGCAAAGTAAAGCACTTGAAACCACAACTCTCTTTTGCCCTTTTGTCCATCGTTCTTGGGATTCTTGTATCTACAATCTACATGATTATAATAACTCTAATTATCTACAAATATTTAAGGAAAACTTAATTGATATTTTCATGTCAAGTGCATACATGTAGCATTGTTGGCACATAGCATTCTCGTATTTAAAAATCTATAAAGATAAGCGTATGCTGAAAAGCAGGCGACGAAGCAGATATGTAGCTAATCTAAAACAACAGTGGGATAAGTCGAAAATACTAGTTTCGAGATATTTAAACATTAAGGTTTGTGTTGTACTTTTTAAAGTGTGAATTATGGTTTTATTTAGTTTCTTTTATGACTTATTATAAAAGAACATATTTTTTTTGTGTACTTAATATCTGTGTCTAGTTATTTTACTAATCTCGCTGATGCTTTCAAGTTACAGGGCAATATCAATAATTGTAAAAGACTTTTCTTTTAAATAGGGCATTTTCTTTTTAAATTAAGATATTTCAGTGTTTCATTATAAAGGTTTACCTTTCAGCAATCGATTGGCATACTTATCTTAAAATCGACGTTATTCACTTTATCTTACTGTTGCTATATGGTAGCGATATGCTAGCAGCATATTATGTTGTTACAGCTGCGTTATGCAATTTAAAAATGAGGTCCTTAGTATCATAACTCATATTCGTCAAATATTGAATTTTGAGAAAATCTCAAAAAACCACAGTAGCACAGTTCCTTTTAGACTATCTTGGGTAAGGGGAGAATTATATTCTGAAAATAGTCAAATGAAGGAATGGAGCAAATAGGGTAGAAGGCTCCTGATTTATCGCAAGTGAAAAGTAGCTCTTTCTTAAGACGTACAATATACTACGACACCATGAAAAATACTGATCACCGATTGGTTTCTTTTTTGATAAAATAATAATAAGAAAGTCAATATGAATTATAATATTTGAAACAGGGTAACCGAGATTTTAAAAACCTCGGCTTTCGGATATCTCAAGGATAGCTATAGATAGCGGGTCCCAATCATTGTTCCCTCTAAGCTGTGCGCGTGTGCGCGCGCACTCATCTTGCCGAGGGCGCGCACATACATTACAACAGAGCGCACAAAAGTTACACCAGCTATACCACCACCAGAATAAATTAATTGTCATTATATAGTGTTCGATTAGTTTCTTTTTAGATACAAAAATAATAAGAAATTGAATATGAATTTATAATATTTGCAACAGGGTTACCGAGTTTTTAAAAAAAACCCGACTTTCTAATATCTCAAGTATAGCTATAGATAGCGGGTCCCAATACGTAGTTAGCATTCAATAACATCCCCCCCCCCCGTATGGTGTGATGTATGTATGTACCGTTTTATATAATTTTAATAGGAATGACACATTTTTTCATCATATTATAAAATGGATTCATTGGGTCGATTATTCTTTCACGTTTTTCATTAACTGCATAGAAATAATATTGCTAATATATCGATTATTAATTAAATTACGCATAAAGCAATGCCTTTTTATCGTCAAACGAAATGACATTTTATCCTTGACAATTCTTTTGACAGTGAACTTTCAAACGATTATATTTTTATTTAATATATGTGACCTTTATTAACAATTAGTGTCACGCTCATATTAAATATACCAAAATAATTAAAAATGATAAAAAAAATGCATTTCTTGATTACAGAATCGTTTTCAAATACGAAGATAAAAGGCGATACTGTACTCACCTTATTCCAAAACATTTTGATTGAATTCAATATTATATTTCAAATGTGTTCAAAATAAGTATACCACTAACCTATTTTTTACACGTTTGATACGTTCCACTAAAAAACGGTGTAAAAAGGGATAGAATTCGTAAATAAATTCAAGATTGGTTACCTACCTAATTTTAATAAACCGGCTTGGTTGAAAAAAGAAAAACTTTGAGATATATAAAATAATGTAAAAATGGAAATTATGAAGACCCAATTCGTAAATTAAATATGTAACAATAAATCCTCCTGTGTGGCTCCAGACATTCCTAAACGAATGACGAGCTGCTGCGAGCATTCAACTCAATGCGGACTGTCTGGGACACACAGCTGTACTTGATTAAAACCAAATGCCACTTATTCAACGCTTGCATTCTGCCTGTACTGCTTTACAGTTGCGAATCATGGCACCTGACGAAGACTCAGAAAAACCGTATACTGAGCTTCAAAAACAGATGCTTGCGTCGGATAATGGGGGTGAGGTGGTTTGATTTTGTGAGGAATTCAGAGATAAGGGAGCGTACAAGACAGCGTCCCGTCACGTCAGTGGTTATGGAGAGACGTTGGAACTGGCTGGGTCACGTGCTGCGGATGCCTCCGAAAGCCTCAATCCTGCCTGCCTGTTATTTCAACCGGTGGGATTCCGGCGTCCCGGACGTCCGTCAGGTACTATTCATAGGATATACTCGGCGGAACTGAGGGATGCTGGCATGTCATGGGAGGAAGCAAAGCAATTGGCGGGAGACAGGGAAACATGGAGGTGCCACGTGGCGGCCATATTCTCCAAATAGGGAGCGAACATGGCCAAAGAAGAAGAAATCCTCCTATAACGCGGAGTTAGGTTCATTGTTATGAGAATACGCATTATAGGAAACACGGGACTCGCGAAGGAACGTGATTATGGCTAGGACATGGGTGGGGAACCTTTTCTTCTCTAAAGGCCGCATTCATTTTTCTGATTCGACATGAAGGCCGCAGTAAACATTGACTAGGGAATTTTCGGCCGGAAACTTCATACCAATTTCCAAAGCCCAGAAATTTTCGGATTACCTAAAAATTACCAGCGTGGGACCTTTTCTTTTGGTCTTTCAAGGATTTTGACATAAAAAATACCAAGAATTTACGAAATTACAAAATTTTACAGAATTAGAGAATTGGCCAGAAGGCCGCACCAGAGTAGCCAAAAGGCCGCAGGTTCCCCACGCCTGGACTAGGATATCCAATCCCGGGATCCAGTCCAATTTTGAGATCGAGAAAATGAAACACGGATGCCGCGCTGTTTTTGGCAAATCCGAAAATTTCTGGGTTTTTGAAATTGACATAAAATTGTTTGAAAAATCTCATGATTTCAAAATTGCCGACCAAAAATTATGTCAATCCCGAATCCCTATTTATACACGATTTTATGTTGAGTGTTCAATCCTGAGATCCCGAGATCACAAAAAGGGTCCGGGATTGGATACCCATCTAACGACGGTCGGCTGGCCATGACCCCCGTACTAGGCAGAAAATCGTAACCGACAATTTATAAATTGTACGGGGTTTTTTTTTTAAATTACACTTGTACTAAGTTCGGTAAAAGAATTCTATAAATGCGGTTATTATTAGTAATATATGGTCAATGCCTTTCCTATATTAACTACTTTCAGTTCTCTAGATCAGCGTTTCTTAACTTGGTTCCACGTATAACAAACGATAACATGTCAAAACGCTAAAATGCACAGGCCCTAAAAAATATCAGTCAAATGAGTTAACTTTCTAAAATTTACCAAATTGTGTCGCTTATGATCTTTTACCGATTATGGGTCGATGTAAAGAACGTATATGTAAGTGTACAACTAAATTATACATCATTTCCAAATAAAAAAATGATCTCATCGATTATTTTATTTCTTTTGTAAATCATTTGTTATGTTATTTTTTACATTTATAATATCTGTTATTATAAGAGATAATAAAATGGAATGCAATATTATTTATAATCATGAAAAACAAACCAACCATCAAATTATGTCACTTTAACGATAACCTCAGAAATTTGTTTACATTCCCGCTAAAATTAATAATGGACAAAAATCGTGAAAAAATGTTTTCTTTATTATTTTAAAATTATAGTCTTAAAGCCCAGTTACCTACTGCGTAGGTAACTGGGGCATCAAATAATTTTCAATTGCACCTTAATGATATGTTGCAATATTCATTTTTCAGAAATATTCAGTTATATACAGTCCTGGCCAGGGCATCCAAACCAGAGATCCCAAACTTCAAGATTCACTATAACATGTAACAATAAATTTTTAAAAAAAACATACGTCACGATTAACTATCACGCTATTCCCTAGATTGTTTATATGTTTGAATATATATATATCCGTGTCCGCTCTCAATGTGTAGCATATAGCATGATACTTGAGGTATCTCCACAGAAGTTTTTCTACGAGAACTGTTTGTTACTCAGTTGCTCAACCTCTCTTGTTTTCAAAGAGAGTAGAGATAGGAGGAAATGGCTAGAACAACACTAGTATTTAAGAATCGCTAGAAGGATAAGGCTAGGACAGGACTAGTGGTAAACTAATCGCTCTCGCTACTTCCAGTTGTTAAAGGATCGGAAATGCTGGGACAATCGCCCATGATTTCGAACAGAAATCGATAAATCGAAATAATGCTATTCGTGCGGGACGGGCTTAAAATGCGGGACTCAAACCTGTGAGGTCTGGGACCAGGGTTGCCAGGCGTCCCTATTTGAGCGGGACTGTCCCGAGTTCAATCGACACATCCCGAGTCCCGCATTGCAAGTCCCTCTATAATCCCGACGTGTACATGAATCAAAGCCTTCGAAATAGTGAATGTCCCGATCTGTGATTTTGGAAATCTGGCAACCCTGTCTGGGACGGAAGCCCACAACGCTTACCGCTGCGCCATAGGACCCGACATAATTGTATATAATACCAACACAATAAATAAATGAATTGTGGTCTTACACCTTCTCGTATTATGAAACAGTCGTAGACGGGAGCAGATAAAATATTTTTTTTAATTTTATAAAAAAAACAGTTATAATTGATATATTTTTAAGGCAAGATCAGTGGCAACCCGGTATTGAAGCTTAATATGTAATTAAATCTCACAAGAAGTTAAAAATCGATTAAGAAAACTGTTTTAATTTAGGATCCTTTCTTTCTCTAGGAGAATTTAGGATGAAAATGGGTGTTAGTGATATTACTTCTTCTCGTATTGATCTCTAGCAACTGTGGTTTAAAAATTTAAAAAAAAAAGACTGACGCTTTGGCCGTTAGATGTGATGCCAAAAACGTTTGTAATAAAATTAGGGATATGTATAAAAAAATAAAAGCATAATGTTATGGTAAATGATGAAGTTGTGAATCCCAAAATCCCGGGATCACAAAAAGGACTCGGACTTTGAAAAAAGATTAGTTAGAGGTCCTTATTTCCTAAGGTTTTGTAACAAAAATTTTCGTGGCAGTTGTCTTTATTTTTTTTGGTTGAGATGAGATTTTTTTATTGAAAAAAATAAGAAGTCACTGCTTAAGCACTCTACTAGCTCCCAGTTCATTTTTTAGTGATAATTATTATAAAAATATAATAATAAAGAATGTATTACTCAACTGGGATGTTTTTAAAATTCTATTAAACTAAATTCTATCAATTACACGAATGTTTGTAAATAAACCATTTAATAATTTGTCTTAATTATATCTGTCACTATAGACCGCTACACTCACTCTTAAATAAATGTGAAATTGGTAAAAAACATTGTTTTATTTTTTTAATAATATTTTAACGATACATTTCCATTAAGTATCCACAGTGAACACATTAAAAGTTATAGTGAATGTGTGATAAGTTAAGAAAACTAATGTTTCAGATTAGAGTAAAAATACAAGGATTGCTGGCTACTTACGAATTGTTGTATTAACCGTTTGAATACCGCGCAAAATAAATCATTAATATGTCCCAGAGATACTGCGTGTTTTTGAGAAAAATAATTTTGCCTAATATACACTCGAATTCGATATTTTTAAAACATATATTGACTCAGAATAGGTTGCACTACACATATTCATCAAAATATTGCTTATATTCTATTAGAATATCAAGTATTTGATTTTTTAAATGTCTTTTACATCCGTGTTCGCTTGCATATGTTCCGGACACCTATGTCCGCTTGGTATTCAAGTGGTTAAAGTTAAAATATTTTTATTTATATTCACATTTATTCATCTTTATAACAAGATACATAAAAAATGTATTTTTTCATAGCAGTGGATACATAAATCAAATATAAACGTTTTTAGTGGTAGATTCTGTGTTTCTTGGTTTTCTACTTGTGGTAGATATGTACATCCTCGAAATGCATATTGCTGGTGACGAATGAAGATACATCAATAGGACGATTGAAGGGGTATCCGTATGGTAGGTCATCGAGGAAGTGTGCGCCGGGAACGAAGTAGCTTGGCTCTGATATCTTGGGTGCTAGGTAGGGCGATACAATGACGTAAACGTATGCGGGCATGCCTCCTTTCCACCCCTTGGGTAATAGAAGCCTCTGTGGCAGACAGTTCCAATTTTGAGGGAGTGGTGTAGTGATGGGAAGATTCTGATTCAGAGTGTTGTTTAAATGCATATACAAATCTCGTGATGTGAAAATATCGTTTGCGTAGAATGCGAAATCTTCAGATCCGCGTACGACACTATGCTTTCCACTTTCCACTAGAAATTTAGAAAAATCGTTTGTTATTATTATAATTAATAAATATCATTATGAGTTGTTCGTTTAGAAAGGGCGCTCTTATAACCAGTGGCGGATTATTCTATGAGCAAATGAGGCGCGCGCTCAAGACTTCCAAATTTTAGGGGCCTCAAAAATAGCTTATATAATAGAATCCATATACTTTTGGTTCAGATTTTTATTTATATTTCAACTATTTTAGTTGGAACATTTCGACGTTTTTATGTTATCCGTAAAACAGAGCCTACAAAATTTATTGCGCCTGGGGCCTCCCATGTGCCAAATCAGCCACTGCTTATAACGTACGCGTTCCGCAGCAACTCACAACGAACATCTATCGCATTTATTTTCATAGTACATATTAATAATTAAAATAGCTTTCATAACACTTGTTTGACAATTACAAGCCCTAGATCGAATATTTCAGTTAAATGGTTGTTCAATTTCTACATCTGCATTTTTTTTATAAAACATGTAGACACGTATGTATTAGCGGCATTAGGAAAAATCAGAGGTATCATATTGAGCTTAGAATATAATGTACTGCAGACAATTACAATTATAACCTTGTATAACCTTTAGCAAAACAATCTAAAATAATATATTTTAACAGTAATGATTCAACGTACGTTATGATATTTTAAAATTGGCTACGTAAAAAAACGGTTCAAAACGTTTTGAAAAGCTAACGTATATACAAAAATAGCGAGAGATTTTTGGTAGAAAAAGTTAACCATGCTGTCTACCCTGCATACATATACATTCGTAAACATTAACTTTGTAAAAAAATATATATTTTATTTAACGTTCAAAGTTCATCGTGTGCATTGTAAAAACATTAATCGTTTGACCTTGGCAGATTATTGTCTTGCATCGCCATTCTCGTCTCTGTTGGCAAGTATGAATTAGATGAATTTTTATTTAAATTGAATCAACGTTTCAGCATGTAACATTTTTTATCGGTTTTTTTATCATGTTATTTTGACACTATCTGTTAAATTTATTTCATACTTAAAAACATTTTGTGTTTAATTATTTTAATATATTTATGAAATTAATTTTAGGGGTCATGTTTTTAAGTATTTATTAAAATAATATAAATTACTTACAGTCATAAACGAATCTATCCAACTCGACGTAGTTGAGCCTGTTCTCATTCAAGGTCTTCTGGTAATCCTTTCCGAACTGTTTGGGTCCCAAGTATATCCTGAAGATATATTTACCTCCCTTCTCTAAACTTAATGTTGTGGTCACGGTGAAAGGCTTGTGGTTAAGTCTGTTTTGTCGAACCTTAAACTTCATATCATCAAACTTTTGAGAAACTGAAAAAAAGTTATTATTAATAACTACATCATTGCTTCGGATTCAATAAAACAAGCCATATAATTTTTCAGAGTATTCGTAATTATTTTCGCCATTATGGAAATGAAAAAAAAACTATATTTACCTTCTTTTTTGGTGTTGTATACAACATTTGTAATGTCATAATCATAATCGTCGAAATAAGTGATTAATTTATCTACTTCAACATTATTAATCTTGACTCCTGGGCAGCCGAGTTCTTCTTTGGTGTATGGTGCAAAAGTCTTTTGGAACTGTTCAAAGTAACCAATGTAGTTCTTGAAAAGCTGATAGAACATGGGATCACGCAATGATGTGCGGTAGTCCTCCAAAGCAGACGGAGTAGCCATATACCTAAGCAAATAATAATTATTACTGAATTATTCATCTATAATATATTTATATTACGTGCTGTAGAGTAAAAATATAAACATACCATGTCTTGGGTTTTGGGGAAGTTCCTAATATGTTCCTCGCAGTGTACTGCGGATATTTGTACAATTGAGTATTTGATACATCACGGGTAGAATCAATAACTGCTGCAAGATACTGGATATCTTCGTAAACGCTTAGTTTTATATTAGATCCATCTTTCTGAGAGTTCAAAAAATTACAAATATACTTTATAGTTGTATAGAAAAACTATCGGAATGTAGGTGTTATACTTACAGCAACAATATACCCTTGATCGATAGCATCGCGGATTCTCCTCTCGCCATCCTGGACATCGCGTAGCTGGTTGTCATGGTCATTTTTGGTCAAATCGTAGAAATTAGTCCTTACAGGGTAGTCCAAGTTGTTCGGATGTTTCATGTTAGAATAATATCCAGTTTCAATAGGTTCATTCCAAGAGAAGGTTGGGACTTCTCCTAAGTTATTAGACTTTCGTTCAAGATAGTAACGAGCCACGAGCTGCTGGTGAACATAATAGAATTGTTCGCCGCGTCTGGAGTAAACTTTCCCAAGCTTCTCGCTGTTCATCCAGAAAGGATAGGACAAGTGGTAGTAGTAATAATACATGTTAAGGCCGACATCCTCGGTAAAGTACGTCAACTTTTGCTCATCGCTGTAACGGGAATACCAGCCGGAGAAGTTGCTGTGTATAATGATAAGGTTATTTTCAGTGATAACATTTGGAGACAAATTCTCGTGGTGGCCTTGCATTTTAGCAAAGAATGCTTGTTGAATGACTTCCGAGTTGTGGTAATAGGACGGAGAGAAGTCGCGGGAGTGTGGTAAAACGAGTCCCTTACAATCAGGACGGTGCAAGATGGCGACACTCAGTGTATACAAATACATCTGATGATTGACACGTTCGCGTGCCCAGCAAGCGGTTTTGTAGAAAGTGTCATATTCTATGGCATAGTAAAACACGTTATATAGGGCCTCTGCCTGTTTCAGTTGATCCTTATTCATAACGGTGAACACTTGGTTTTTATGCAGAAGAGTATTCTGATGAGCGTTGATGAAGTACTTCACAGCTTTCATATCCTACAAAAAAGTTTTTTGTTCGTTTAAGAGAGGGTGTAAAGTGTATTTTTTTATAGCTGATATATGACTTATACCATCCATTTGTTTGATTATTGTACAAGACAAATCGTATTTAAATTAATTAGACTACATTTTGGAACATTTCCGGCAAAAATTATGAGAAAATTACTGATAAATATAAAATGAAAGCACACGCATAAAATCTTAATTTCCAAAGGCTTGTACAGTAAAATCCCCATTTACACTATAATCAGGACCGTGTAATTGGGGGTAGTGTAATTGAGGGTGTGAATCTCATACAAAATTAGGGATTAGGTTTTTTTCCGCGGAAAATGCAAAACTAAGGGAAATCTTAGTTTTGCAAAAAAAAAATATGGACGAAATATTTAGTTTTTGTAGTATTAAATATTCCGCACACAGACAGACGCCCAGCTATGCGTGTATATGCCTGGCACGTGTTGAATACATAGACGCTAGCCAACATTTGACTGTATGCGTGGCACAGACGACCGTCTCACGATAATGGAATGCGACCGTGCAATTGGGGGATTTGCGGCGAATATTTCAAGCCAGCGCGTAATTCGGGGTAGTGTAATTTGGGGGTTCCACTGTATTGTATTGTGTTCATTTTATATATTAATGCATAAATTATTTAAAGCTTGGAGAGTGGATAGGATTTTTATTTCGCTTCGTCATGGATATGATTTCGATAAAACGTAGAGTTCCCAGTCAGGATAAAACACCACAGAGATTTTTGTAACTTTGTGGAGAAATGTGAAGCATAAGTATTTGCAATGATTTATAGTGTAAAATACCAAAACATGATCGCAATAGACACATGGTCAAGTATAAAAAAAATATATCGTATGTTGAGTATTCGGTAAAAATTATAATAAAAATCCATAATATTATGTCGTTTTATATAAAATCTAATGAATCGTATTATTTTACATTTAAAAAATATTGTGACAGTTTACGTAATTGTAAAAGATAGATCAAACATATTTTCTAAAAAAAATCTTACACTGTATTTGTCGAGGTTAGCTTCAATGCTGTACTTTTTTCCAATCTCTACCTGGTCGTCATGAGTATTTGGTTGATGTGCATGATAAAACAAATTATAAATATCTCTCTGCTTCACGTAATATTCCCTAGTAGCTGTGAAAGAAACAGATTAAATGATATGTAATTATTTGTTCCAACGTATGTATGAAACTAACTATTATTACTAAACATTACACTCAAGGTTGTCCAACCTTTTTTGCCCTAGGATCGACTTTTCAATCTCAAGTTTTCTCGCGATCGACTTCTAATATGATTCTTATAAGAATTTTTATTTAGTAGGGTTTTTCCCTTCTTCTGACTTAGAAATGTTTATTTTAAATGCGTAATACATACCATTAGATAGGTATGTACTTACAAAATAATTCAATTTTAGTATTTTTGTACATTTTATATTTAAATTATATATTTTTTCGAAATTCACAAGCTTTCGGGATCGATCAAATTTCGCTTTAGGATCAACCGATCGATCGCGATCTACCGATTGGACACCCATGCATTACAGACTTATATGTAAAAAAAATAACAACCTTGTTTTCCTATTATTTAGCACTAGTTTTTATTTAGTGATTTGGCATTTACTTGATAGAACTTCATTATAATAGGGTAAAAATATCAACGTATTTTAGTTCGACAGTTTTTTTTATATTTATGAGTTGAACTAGTTCTGACTAGTCAGTTCTGCCGATGGCGAAAGCCGAAATAGCTATATATGTAGAACTAAAATATGTTATATATATTTTTATCCTATCACTAGATTTTAATTAACATATTTTAGACTCCTTCAATTTAAGAGTGTATAACGAATGACACCTGAAAATCTTTCATTATTTCGACTATCAAAATACAAATATTAGTTCTTTTCATGGAATTGGACTGTATGCAGTATACTAGAAAATCTGTAAAAGTTATCAAAGGACCAGGCCCCCTATTGTTTTGACACAAAAATAAAATTTATGCAAAAAGGACAACTTCGAGTTGCTCCCAGCTGTCAACGGATTAGAGACGGTATGGGCACGTATTTTTCCGATAATTTTAAGCTGGTAATAATATTTAAAAAAAAAAAACGTACAGGTGAAAAGGGCTCTTACCATTTACTCGTTTGACGACAATTATTCATTTTAAGTATTTTTTTGTTATTTGAAAATTTAAATACGTATATAAATTTGGATTCCCGTGAGCTCAAAGGCCCTTATGCGTTGCATAGACCTCGCTGTATGGTGGTTACGCCACTGAACGTATGGTTTCAACGGGCAGAATATAGTAACTAATCTCAATGAACGACTGTTTTACACAACTTTGTAAAAAACATATAAAAAACAAATAAGAGAGGTTTCGGAAAAAATAGTGCAAATATATATTTCGATCCATAAAGAAAAATTAGTCAAGGTATGGATAATGTCCCGTTGTCCACTCCTTAGAGCAGTGGCTCTTAACCTTATTCGCTCCATTTTCCTCTTTCACCATTGTTCAGAATAAAATTTCCCTCCAACCCAAAATAGTTCAACTTAAAAGCTACATTAAAAATAATATACGTATGTAGTGTTGAAACACTTTTTTAATGTATAGGTTTTTATGTATTACATGATATTATAAATTTACTGAGAAGATTTTTTACGAACTAAATACTGAAATTACTGAAGCTTATTTAAATGAAAAAAAGCTTCAGTAGAAGTACAGGGTATTCAAAAATGTAGTTCATTTGCATGTAAAGTGATTTTGTAAATAATTATTGATATACATGTTATATTGTATTTAAAATAATACTTTAAATAACTTTACAAAATAAAGAACAATCTAGCGATTCAACGATTCCCCCCGCCTCTGAAACTCGGAACTGGTTGAGAGCTCCTGCCTTAAAACG
Source organism: Himalopsyche anomala (assembly GCA_031772345.1). Taxonomy (NCBI): domain Eukaryota; kingdom Metazoa; phylum Arthropoda; class Insecta; order Trichoptera; family Rhyacophilidae; genus Himalopsyche; species Himalopsyche anomala. The sequence goes on along the minus strand of CM062822.1, from coordinate 11,459,243 downwards.
ATATAGATGTTGCTTACCCGTATTCGTTTCATGATGCGATTGATCAACTACCCCACAAGAAACGACTGTCAACCAAAATAAATAGACCAATAAGTGCTTCATGGCTAAGCTGAGCCCAAAAATGTACTGACACCTAATTACCTGACTATACGTTTATATCTTTAATTTTATCAACTTTGACTAAGTCTATAGCAATGACATAAACAACCAGTGCCAGCCGATTACAAAAATATTAAGGGGTGAAAAAAAGAAAAACATATTTATACAAGAAGCTCATCCATCTTCCTTTATCTTAAATTATGATACTTACAGGGGTGGGCTGGAGGGGGCTGGGGGGGGCTCGCGCGAGCCCCTTGTTAAATCTCAGCACGGCCGGCGAGCTCCTTGTTAAGATAAGAAAATCATTCGTCTTAGATCAAATCAGCACCTAACTGCAACTTCTGTAGATGGTTAAATTTTATTATGAAACAAGACTAGTCCCTTCATTTTTTCATTCAGCGTTATGGGCTTCTGTGCCGGACATCATGGGTTCGAGTTTTAATCACTAGTCCTGTCTTAGCCTTATCATTCTATTTCTACTACTCTCTTTGGAAAAGAGAGGTTGAGCGAACAGTTGTAAGAAGTAACAAACAGTTTTCGTAGAAAAAAAAACTTTTGTTGAGATACCTTCATTAGGAAGCCATATGTTCCACAAGATTTACCGAGCCCCTTGTTAAGATATTGGCAGCCCACCGCTGGATACTTACATACTTACCATTTCTCTAAAATAAAAAATCATAATATTGCAAGAACATTTGGTATGTCTTGAGTCATATTTATGTTATTTATGGTTTATTTCCAGTATATCTCAAACAATTACGTGACCATTTTTAAAGTTGAGAATCAAAATACTTTTTATTCGTGACATGATGAAGTACGGAGTATGAAAAACGCTCCATTGATGTCGTAAAAATCTTATCTGCTGTATAAATCAAATCAATGTTAAGTTTCGATTCGTCAATGAAATCGTACCTCAGATTGTCTTATTTAAATTTGCAATCGTAAACAAATCCGTGGTGATCCGGGAATTTCAACAGAAAAGTAATCAAGATGTTACTAAATGTCCATGACATACGAAGCGATCGTTTGCTTAATTCAATATAGTTTCGCGTGGTACGTTGAATATTATAACAAAGTGGGTTCATTTTTATTTTAAGTATTCATTATTCATTATTAAACAATAAAAATATTAGATGAAGAAACATTTTAAAACCTAACCTGATACACAGCTGAACATTGTGGAATACCTATTGCTAGCACTGAAAAAACTTTTAAACTGAAAGAATAAATTGTATCTTCCTAAATGTTTTACACGATCACAGTAATAATTAATAATTACTGTAGTATTCAAAAATAAGTAGGTATAATAATAGAGAGGTGAGAGATGGCGCTCGAAATCAAAATATTTCATAGAAACACATGAGTCACATGCCCATAGCCTATAGGTTCCCAACCTTATTCGGATGGCGACCCTTTTTTATAAAAGCCGTGTGACCCGCGGCCCCTATGCAATTGAAAAAGGCATTTTTTCAATTAGGTAATTTTAGTTGACTGTAGTTTTAGTTTTATTGTTCTAATCCAAAATCGAAAATAGTTGGCGACCCATAGGTTTGGAGCCCGTGCCATAGCCTGACGTCACAGAGATTTAGATTTGCGTACAAAATGGAAGAGCGCATTTTGAATGTTGCACTCCCTTGGCAGGCGTATTACATGTATTATAAATTCGATATGCGCGTCATTTAATTATCATTTCCTGAAATATTATTTCCAAACATCACGCGGGGAATAATAAAAAAATATCATGTAATAATATCACTTTAAATGTGTGCACAAGAGCCCAGTGCACTCTTTGTTCCTATTGCTGAGAGCCGTCCCTGTTGACAACCCTGATGACCTTTGATGTCTCGATAGTGACTATTTATCATTTAAAAATACATCTGCTACTACGTAATTAATGCCTTATATGTAGAAAAATGTACATTTGTAACAAGAATTTCATATCGATACAAGATATTCATACGTGTACTAGACGAAAGAGCACGGTTGCAAGCTTCTCTGAGACTACATTGTCACTTTAAAGGCAGTGTGTGCCAAACTGTGTGCCGCAAGAAATCTCAGGTGTGCCGCGAATGAAGAAGCCTCTTAACTGTTCATTTAAAATTTGCTTCGATTTTAAATAAATTTAACACCTACATATTCAAATAAATATTTGTCACGTTCGTCCATAGTCTTCTTTTCAATCACTTGATTATCAAATGTACCAGTGGGTCATCAACCATTCTAAGGTTCGACAGTACCCACCCGACACCAACAGAGGAGGAAATTTTAATAGATCTAAAAAAACGAAACTGTGTACAAAGCCGTTTAATCCTCCAAGGACGAGCGTAACCATATGGTAAATACCGTTGTCTATTGATCCCACTATTCATCCTTTTTCTACCTGAATATCGTTGCTTTCACTAATATTTGGTTAAGATGGGTACAGACTTCAGTTAGTCATCAGCCGCGGAGACAGAAACGGCCACCAAAAGCACATGCGATTTTTTGAATTTCCGTTATTTTTAATGGATTTTTTGAAACTGTTAGTTATTGTTTTATCAAAACATCAAATTATTTACAGCTCTTTTATTAACATATTTGTATTGAAATTATGTTGATCTAAAGAGATCAAATTGTTTATATTTTTAAAAAAATCACGTTTAGCTATATCTCAACCCCGAATGTTTGCGTGCCCATATGGTCACGCTCGTTCTTACTACTGTCCGTACACAATATTACACGGTAATAAAAAATGAGCATGACCATATAGTCATGCGGGGTTTCTATACAACGACTTTGAGTTTTTTATTTTTTAAATTTTTGTTAGGAATAAAAGTTATCCGTGATTTCAATATGGCTTAGAAAATATTTGTTATATCGAAAAAAAGCTCTCGTCTTTGGAGGGTTAAAGAGTTTACAGCATTTTTAATATCGATATGGAGTAAATATCTTTATTTGTTCCTCCTTAAAATCAATTTCATTCTCCTCACTAGTAAAATTATTACCACCTATGGACATGTATGTTAATAAAATATTTAAAAAAAAATGTTACTTACAAGAAAAAAATATATATTCATATTAATAAGGTACATTTCATTTTTAAATGCATTTTTATTTGGTGTGCCGCGGAAAAAAAATCCATTCACCAGTGTGTCGTGAGGTAAAAAAGTTTGGCAGACACTGCTTTAAAGGTGTTCAAGCTTTATCAACTAATGACAGATAAAACAATATAAGGTTATTTATACAAAATGAAGTCAGATTAACAACATGGTGAGACAAAAAAATGATGAAAAAATACGATTTTTAGAACTAATATTTTACAGTTTACCTACCGCTATTTATTTATAGAGGTGAATACATTGGTTAGTGATAGAAGGATGCTCCAGATTATTGAAGTAGCCAGAGAAGGATAAGCTCATTAAATTTCTTCATTGACCATTACTAGTTATTAGTTATTTACTCTTTATAGTCCGGTGGTTCTTAACCGGTGCACCGCGAGCTTATTGCAAGTGCACCGCGAAAAATTGGTAAAAACGAAAAAATTCGCAAAATAGTAAAAACCGAAAAATCCGCAAAATAGTTAAACCAAAAAAGTCAAAAAAAAATTATGTCCACATATTTTTTTCGATCTCTTAACTCTGGTGCACCGCCACTTTCTCCAATGATCAAAAGTGCACCGTGACTTCGAAAAGGTTAAGAACCACTGCTTTATACTGTTGGTCTTTTAGTCTGCCACTCCCGCATGCTACGGTTAGACAGTCGAGTTCGTAGTTGTAGCTGTAATCTAAATATGGATTTATTATTTTTTTTATATGGATTCAACAGATATAACTTTCATTTATGCATTTCAAATCTTATACACTATGATTTTTCACAATCCTCTTTCCTGTTATTATAAACTTCTCATAAAAGTTTTAAAAATAGGTACCAGTTTTGCTCCCTTGTTATTGTTTCTAAGTGAACAAATACAAAAGATTTTTTTAATAAACTTTTTATTTCCGTTTTCTGGTATATTTTTTGATCCGTTTAAATCGAATGATAAGTATAATTAGTAGTTTATATACTTATCGAATGGGGCGGCCAGTTTGCACGCAGGTATCCAAAGTAGTGGCCGCTGGTCAATGTGGCATTGGATCAATGCACCTCTTGTATATGCAGGGGCGGTTATATTTCATGAAATAATATTCAAAAATATCATTTATAACATTGACTCATTTTAAATTCTTCTCGTATTTATTGTCTAAATTTATTTATTTTAGACAATAAATACAAGAAGAATTTAAAATGAGTCAATGGTATAAATGATATTTTTGAATATTATTTCATGAAATATAACCACCCCTGCATATACAAGGGGTGCATTGATCCAATGCTACATTGACCGGCCGCCACTGGTCCAAAGCCCAAGGCGCGACCCTGTATGCAAGTTTATATGTACGTGTACTGCTTGACAATCGGTTGCTCAAACTCTCTTAGAGAGTAGGGATAGAAGGATAAAGCAAGGACAGGACTAGTTATTAGCTAATCGCTCTCGCTACGCCCCATTTCTTAGGATAAGGTGTGTAGGAAGGAAAATTCAAGACGTCACATAGATCTATGCCTTCGAACAGAAATTTTTAAATTGACTGAAAATCAATCTATAAAAACTTTCCGTATAGGTATTCGAACCCATGACCTCCGTGTTCTACGTCAATGACATTGACACTCGACCACGCAGACGTTCACAGTATTCATATATATGTATGTTCAATGTGTACTAAGTATGGTCTCCAACCCCAGGATCAAGGATCCCGACCAATTTTTGCGATCCTGCAATCCCGTGATCGTCTCAGTAACAATCCTGAGATTTCTGGATTCAATTAGTCATTTGCAGACGTAAATTTTTTCGTAAGGATGGAGCTGTTTTCGCCAGTGATCAAACCTGAAAGGACAGATCCCGAAAAAAAGTCTGAAATCCCGGGATCGTAAAAAGAGTCCGGGAATGGATGTTCAAGTACTACAATTTAAGTATTTTTAGCATATCTACTCCCAGTATAAACAGTGGCGGTTCCTGACCTGAAATCTTGGGTGGGCTAGAGAAAAGCATATTTCCACTTCACCTTATACATTAATCAACAAGCAAATTAACAAATATTACGACACTAAATTTTATGCATAAATTTTCATATAATAAAATCAATGCTAATGTAACTAAGAAATAATAGAATAATAACACGGAATCCTTAAATTCGTCTCTTTCAAAGTGAAATAACAAGTACCTACTAAAAGCAGTATAGAACTGTCACTTGCTGTCACTGAAAGTCAATACCTGTCACTTTCATACAATACAACGATATTGGTTTTGTGTTTCAATGCATAAGTATGCGTAATGGGCAGATTGTTTTTAGCCCCCAACGATCAACAGAAGCTTGACAGATTGAAACACTATCCTTTGTGTTTGATGGCGTTTCCGTACATACAAATACAAAAAAAATCTAATCGTGCTTGATTGCGCCCCAGTGTAAAGAAATATTGCATGATATTGTCTGTGGTTACGGGCTAAATATCGTTAGCCCTTGAGTGGTGTTGCCAGTGACGTAATGTTCCTGTTCCCTGTGAAGTATTTATAGGGTTATTGTTTTTTTATGCCGGCTCAGTTTAAAATTGTAATACAAAACACAATCGAGAATATGATTGTAGGTAGACGTAACATTGTCTTATATTGACAGAGGAAAATTAAAACAAAGATATTATATTCATTTGGGAAAGGTAAGTTACGCTTATAAATGTATTTATTTTGTTCAGCGGCCGAATTGCTGTTCATTTTTATTCAGCCATCTAATGTTTTGGGTGAAAAATGCAGGTCGGGCTTAGCCCACCTAGCCCAGTACCTAGAACCGCCACTGAGTATAAATCTCATGGACTATTAATGGTGGATCTTCAGTCGCTCATATTCTCTTCTTTGGGGAGAGTAGGGATACGAGGATTGCCGGCGACTTATGGATAATTCTATTAAAACGAAATAAATTTGTCGATATGTTAATTTAATTTGCATAAAATATTATTTTTATTTACAACAAGACATGTATGTATTTTTTCATATCAATAGATGCATAAATCAAATATCAACCATATTTCATAACTGTATCTTCGGTGTTTCTTGGCTTTCTACTTGTGGTAGATAAATACATCCTCGAAATGCATATTGCTGGTGGTGAATGCAGATACATCAATAGGACGATTGAAGGGGTATCCGTAGGGTAGGTCATCGAGGAAGTGTGCGCTAGGAACGAAGTAGTTTGGCTCTGATGTCTTGGGTGCTAGGTAAGGCGATACAATGACGTAAACGTAGGCGGGCATGCCTCCTTTCCACCCCTTGGGTAATAGAAGCCTCTGTGGCAGACAGTTCCAATTTTGAGGGAGTGGTGTAGTGATGGGAAGGTTCTGATTCAGAGTGTTGTTTAAATGCATGTACAAATCTCGTGATATGAAAGTTTGCTTTGTGTAGAATGCAAAATCATCAGATCCGCGCTGTACAGTGTTCTTGCCGCTCTTCACTGTAAATTAAGAAATATTGTGTGTTATTATAATGATTATTATATATTGAACATTAGGAGTGGTCGCCATGTTTACCTCAGAAATTCACAACAAACATTGTGTATCGCTTTTATTTCCATAGCATTCATTGCTAATAAAACAGCTTTCATGACACTTGTGCACATACGTTTGACAACTACTAGCCCTAGATCAGTGGCTCTTAACCTGAGGTGCGCACACCCATTGGGGGTGCGGGAGAAGTTTCTATTTTGACATATATAAAAAATGTATATTAAATGTATTACAAATAAGTAAATACATTTTAAAGTGGGTGCGAGAACATATGATCAGGTTCAAGGGGGTGCGGGTAACTAAAAAATTTAAGATCCACTGCCCTAGATTGACTATGTTTAAATTATATCCATAACACTATTTTGAGTTAATTTTGTTATTATATTTTTAACATTGATTGATAACTTACAGTTGTATACGAATCTATCCAACTCGACGTAGTTTAGCCTGTTCTCCTTCAGGGTCTTCTGGTAATCCTTTCCGTATAATTTGGGTCCCATGTATATCCTGAAGACATATTTACCCTCTTTCTCTACAAGTACATTTGTGGTCACGGCGAAAGGCTTGTGGTTAAGTCTGGATTGGCGAGCCATTAACTTCATATCATCGAACTTCTGGGAAGCTGAAAGAAATGATATTTTCAATGACGGACCAACAAAGTTCATATTTCATTTTTAAAGCATTCGTAATAATTTTACACAATCGGGAAACAAAATAAATTATAATAACCTTCTTTCATGTTGTGGTATACGACATTTGTAATTTCAGAATCATAGTCGTCGAAATAGGTGATCAGTTTATCTATTTCAACATTTTCAATCTTGACACCTGGGCAGCTGAGCTCTTCTTTAGTGTAAGGCGCGAAAATATTTTGGAACTGCTCAAAGTAACCGATGTAGTTTTTGAAAAGTTGATAGAACATGGGATCACGCAATGATGTACGGTATTCTTCCAAAGCAGACGGAGTAGCCATATACCTAAGCAAATAATAATCGTAATTGATTTTTTCAAAAAACATACTATATTTAAATTACGTACTATATCATAATATGCTTACCATTCCATTGGTTTTGGGGAAGTTCCTAATATGTTTCTCGCAATATGCTGCGGATATTTGTACAATTGAATGTTTGACACATCGCGGTTAGAATCAAGCACAGCAGCCAGGTATTTAATATCTTCGTAAGAGCTTAGTTTCATATGAGATCCATCTTTCTAAAAATTCAAAAAATGACAAATTGACCTTATAATTTCCGAAAACAATACCGGAATTTATGTAGGTGTCATACTTACAGCAATAAGGTATCCTTCATCAATAGCATCACGAATTCTCCTTTCGTAGTCCTGGACGTCATTGAGCTGGTTGTAATGATCATTTTTAGTCAAATCATAATAATTAGTCCTTACAGGATAGTCCATACCGTTCTGGTGTTGCATGTTTGGATAATATCCAGTTTCAATAGGTTGATTCCAAGAGAATGTTGGGACTTCTCCTAAGTGGTTGGACAATCTTTCAAGATAGTAACGAGCCAGAAGCTGCTGGTGAACATAATAGAATTGTTCACCTCGTCTGGAATATACTTTTCCGAGCATTTCGCTGCTCATCCAGAAGGGATACGCCAAGTGGTAGTAGTAATAATACTCGTTAAGACCAACATCTTCAGTCAAGTACGTCATTTTTTGTTCCTCGTTGTAACGAGAATATCTGCCGGAGTAATTACTGTTGATAATGATGATGTTATTTTCAGCCATGTTAACGTTTGGAGACAAGTTTTCGATGTGGCCTTGCATTTTAGCAGCTTGTGCTAGATGAATGACTTCTGAATTGTAGTAATAAGTCGGAGTGATTTCACGTGAGTGTGGTAAAAGGAGTCCCCTACAGTCAGGGCGGTGCAAGATGGCTACGCTCAGTGTATACACGAACATCTGATGATTGACATGTTCGCGTGCCCAACAAGCAGCTTTGTAGAATGTTTGATATTCTTTAGCATAGTAAAAAACGTTATAAAGTGCCTGCACCTGCTTCAGGTGACCACTATTCATTAAGGTGAACACTTTGTTTTTATGCAGAAGATTATTCTGATGAGTATTGATGAAGTACTTCACAGCTTTCAAATCCTAAAAAATAGCATCAGTGTTATTAAAAATGTGTCACGTGCTTCATAGTTTTATTGAATGTTTTAATCAGGCTTTTCCAAACTATGTTCTGCGGAACACTGGTGTTCCACGGAACCCGAATAGGTTTATTATACAAAACAACGTATAAAACGCTGCAGCACACTTAAAAATCTTGACTCATTTAAAAATCAACTTCATATTGAAAAGCGAGTGATGGTCAACTCAAACTGATTCTTATGACTTCGAGTATCTAGGTAAGCTTATATTTTATGTGATATGTGATGTTTTAAAAATAATAACTAAATAAATAATAAGTGTAATATATTTTTTACTGTTATTAATTACTCAACATAAAAAAATAAGCTAAGTGTTTCGTTAGCATTTCTGGATTTGCGAAGTGTTCCATTGCAGTAAATGTTTAGGAAACCCTAGTTTTAATGGAGGTTAAATAATGGCTATTTTGATAGGTAATAGATGACCAATACCACCCATGAATTAAATTTATGTATCAGACAAAAGGTATTCAAAGTAATTAGACCACATATTTATAACACTTCCGGCGTTAACTATGCTAAAATTAGTTTAAAATATAAATGTACATAAATAACAGCAGAGTAAAATCAAAATATCTTTAAAAGTATTTAGTACATACTATATCAAATTGATTTAATTCTTTGATGTTTAGAAGTTGGTGAAGATTTTCTAAGAAATGCTTCAGATATATTTTTTTAAATTCATTGATCATGTTTCGTTGGGCCACCAAAACATGATCACAATCAACACGTATTCAAGGATAATGAAAATAAAATGTATGTGCTTTGTAAAAAAACGAACTCTTTCTTATGAGAATAAAGATCCATATGATTATCGTTTTACCTAAAATATGACGAATTCAAATTATATGTACAAAAAAATATTGTGATAGTAAAAAAATAGATCAAACATATTTAGTTAAAAGATCTTACACTGTATTTGTCGAGGTTGGCGTCAATGCTGTACTCTTGTCCAATCTGCACCTGGTCTTCATTAGTATTTGGTTGGTGTACATGTTCAAGCAAATTGAAAATATCTCTCTGCTTCACGTAATATTCCTTAGTAGCTGGAAAGAAAAAGATTAAATATATATGTAACTATTTTTACCAACAATTATGACTATACGTTAGAGCTTATAGAAAAACTGACTTTTGAAAAAACCGGTTTTTGAATGTCAATATTGTTCGAATACTGGTTTTATTCGGTTTTTGAAGTTTTACAAAGAATGGATAATTCAATTAAAATAGAGAGAAAAGGTTCATTTTTATATACATAATAATACACAACAAGAAATTTGGTGTCACTCTTCAGAAAATATGATTTAAGAAAACACAAGAGTCCACTGATAGTTGTGTAATAAAATTTTCTGATATAGAAAATACCCTTTCGCTGAGTAATGATGTGGGGCATATGGTCTTTAAGCCATCAAATAAAAGATCCAATATTTTTGTCCTTTTGTTTATAGACTCGTTTATGGAAAATTCGACACAACCGGTTACGAAGTTGAAAAGGCGGTTTTCGAATGTCACAAATTTAGAAAAAAAACCTTGTTCTGAAAACCGACAAGCACTACTATACATTATAGACTTTTCGAAATAAAAAATAGTGAACCAATTTTATTTTACCAATATTAAAAAGTTTTATATTGTTGGAAATTGACACGTTTTTAATTGTATATACAAAAACAAATAATATTCATGAAAATTATTGGTTGCGTATAAACTACTTCTAAAGAAATCGTTGAAAACCTTATTTCGTATTATATTTTGTAATATCAGTTTGTAATTTATCTGTTTAGGACTCTTTCGCTTTGATAATTTATAATGCCACTGGTTAGTTGAACAGCTCTTCACTAACTGCAACTCTCTCCACCACCCGCCACGGCCATACATTTGTATCCGACAGACGTTTCCAGTGGCATGGCGAACGTTATGAATTGTTCAGTTTTGTGCTAGGATTGTCACGGGTATAGTTGGCCAATACTTGGCGGCTTGCACTCAAGTGTATGAAAAATTTCCTTATAAAAGTTTCTGGAGGTAATTTAAGTGTAAATCTACTGTATTTCCTTATGACACCGCCAATTTACTGAATCTTAAGTAGTTTGCCTTCGTAGCTACTAAGCCCTTCACGCACTCGATCAAAAAAATACTAAACTTAGTTTTTTGGGGCTACTTTAATGTATGACATCAGAACACTTTAACTTATCTCAATGGCCATCTTTTTACATAACTAAGTGAAAAATATTACAACAATAATATAAGAGATACACAAGAGAGGTTTCAATGAAGTCAATCAGTCGATTCATAAATGTGTTGTACTATTGCTCATCAGAGTAAAGATAATATCTATCTACTCAAGGGTCGGCGCCACCATACAGGCAAAATAGGCAACCGTCTAGGACGCAAACCGTAAGAGGGCGCATAAATGGAGGAGTAAAATGTTTTTGAATTAGGGAATTCCGCAAATTCCCTGGATATTGAAATTGGAAATTCTGAGAAGCGCTAAAAAAAGTATCGCGTCTTTTCGTTCTGATTTTATGATGTATGTTGCCAGAGGCGTCAAATAACCTCACGCCAAATGTCTACTGCTCAGGGTGATATTGTTTTTGCTTACCCGTATTCAATCCATCGTGTGGTTGATCAACTACCCCACAAGAAACCACTGCCAACCAAAAGAAGTGGACCAATAAGTGCTTCATGGCTAAGCAGAGCCAAACAATGAACTGACGTCTTAATCACCTGTACAGACTTTTATACCATACATATTATCTAGTCTGGTTTAACCCCCAGTAATGATATTGACAACCTTGATGACCCTTGACGTCTTAATTTTGATTTTTTATTTTTAAAATGACATTCGATACCGTGTAACCCTATCTATTTATAAAAATGTGCATTTACAGCAGAACGCAATCACAGGTTCATTCATATCAATATAAAATATTCATGAATGCATTGGCGGGTGGTGCATTGTTTCAAGCGCCCCTCAAATAATCCAGTCACTAGTCACTTAAATAGCATTAAAAATAATTATTATTTATTATTATATTAATAAATATAATATTAAATAATAGTTATTTGTTTTAAATAAAGACTGGTATCGATTACTGCTAGCATTATCAACTGATGGCATATAAATAGATACAGGTCTATTTAAAGCATATGTATAGATATATATATATTATAATATTTTTCCGTGGCCCCCATACCCGTAGTTATTAGTTTTTCGAGACACAATTATTTCGGGATTTCGGGATTGATGACTGGGAAGAAAAAAGAGCAATTGAAAGATTCCAAAATAGTTTTCACCTCGAACACCTTATTTTTTTATTTAGCTCGATGACTTGAAAGTTGGGACCTTTTTTTTGGGTCGTTGACGGATTTCAAACATTTTTGGTAGCTGGCAGATTTAAAATACCTGGGAATTTATATATTTCCTATTATTACAAAATGTTGGTTTTTTTTAGCTCATTTACCTTGGTCCCCTTAAACTGTGCTGTATTCCCCTTAAATTATATTTTCTCTGTGACCCCTTTAAAACGTGCTGTGGACCCCGATTGTGAAACCCTGATTTAAAGTATCAATTATAACAATTAGGAGTATCTTGATAATATGCATCAAACGAATGCATTTTACAACATTTGTTTACTAACCTTACTAACTTTTAACTATTGAGAAAGATTTTAAAGTATCTAAATTTTTTAAAATGTATTTATACTTCATAAAAGGGCGTATATAAGGTACGCCCTTATCGCATTGACTTAACTTATTGGTATCGAAAGCATTGCTGGTCATACTGGCACGCCTCGGGTCCTGATAAGATTAGCAAAATTAGCTATTGGTTTGTTTTAGTTCGTCTTCGATAATCAGTTATTGAGAATTGTATGAGATTCTCCTGATTGTGAAATTTTACAAATTCATTAGCTAAATAATATTTATCATAATTATAAATATGAATATATTCCCTACGATACCATCTCAATACAAAAGAGCAACACAAATAAATAGAATATTTTAATTGTTCAGTATGTACTAGGGATTCCAACTATTCGTCATTATCAACTATTCGAATATCGAATAGTAAAACTGAAACTATCCGGATGTATTCGGATATCCGAATAGTTTTTAGTACATATATACATACCTTATATGTTTATACTAAAATACATAATATAGTTCCTACATTAAAACGAGCTCATTTGTAATAGAAGTCATTTATTATTTTAAAAAAAATAGAACATTAAATGTTTCATATTTTAAATTTGTTTTTAATTGTTCCTGTCGTTGAGAATACTCGTTTAGCAGCAGTTGACGTTGGCTTTATTGTTAGAATTGTTTTAAACAACACGTCTAACTTTTCTCTTATTTTTTTTAATTGATCCAAATGTATCATATACAAAATGTTTTTAAAAATATGATTTAAAAAAACATATTTTAATAAACAAGGAATAACCGGCTGTTTGTGCTAATAGACAGTGGTCTCGATTTCTGAGTTTTTACTAAATAATCGTATAACTCGCAAGCAAAAAGATATTGATAACACCCGAGTTGGGTGAAGGCGAAAACACCACTACCGGGGGAATTCATAATTATTCTTTTAATGTGAAGAAATTTTGATGTGATCTTTAATAGATTTTGTGACATATTTCGTTAAAAATTATTACGAATACTATTCTGATATTTCCCCAAATATCTGAATATCGAATAGTTGAAAAAGGGCCGAATATATCCGGATATCGAATATTCGAATATCCGGATTGGAATCCCTAGTATGTACGATTTTTATAAGTCATACGATGAAAAAAATATTTTTGCTGAGAATATATCCATGTAGGTACAGCAAGGCATTTAAAACAAATTTCAACCTGTCATTTCACAAACCAAAACAAAAATTGGTGACGAATGAACGAAATTTATAAAAATGTGAAAATTACCATAAAAAACGTGACTAGAAAATAAAAAGAATCTGATAAAAAATAACATAGGATTACATGAATCATACTGCATATGTGTTTTGCAAGCCACGTCATTCTGTCCTCACACAAACGTTAAAACCAGGGCTGTGGAGTCGCGGTATTTTGGCCGGAGTCGGAGTCCTAAAAATGAGGTGCTCGATTTTGTTTTTGAAAAATATTTTTAATGATGTGTATTCAAACAAAATAGTCCAAAGTGTTGACATTGCATGCTTGGATGACTAAAGATGATCTGATAGTATACAATATATGTACATACAGGGTCGGCGCCACATATGGCACGCCACGGCAAATCATTAAGGGCGCATAAATAGAGTATTAAAATTATTTTGATACACTCTAATAGTGATAAGTAATAGTACGTTTTATTCTATTCTGATGTTTGTATTTGTTTGTTGTAATAATGTATCGTATTATATATTATTAAAAAAGTGAAGGTGACCGATTGAATAACAAACAGTTCACATATAAAAACTTATGTTGAGATACCTCCATTAGGAAGCCATATGCTCAACATTGGGAGTGGACATGGATATTTATTAAAAAATCTAAATATCCTGAATTGTCTGTTTTTCATTATTTAAAAAAAAATGGGACGATTCGTTTAAAAGAGGGCGCCAATAACCGTTGCCTAGGGCGCCAAGTAACCTCGCGCCGGCACTTTATATATAAGTTAAAATTAAATTATTGAAAAATGTTCTCTCGGGGGTTGGTTTTTGATATGAATGTGCAGGATAAACCATGAGCTAGGCCGACGCTAGACTCGTTCAGGTAAAATTGTATTTTTCCATCATATTATAAGCTTAAAACTAACACTAACTCATGACTTTCTCAAATATTAGAGCCTTTGCTTCAACCTAATGATGTAATTATCCATGATTATATTATTTAAAAAACTAATTCTACATTTCCTAGACACTAATTTGGTAAAACTAAATACTTTCCTATGTATTTTAGTACGTATTCCTAGTGAAGATCATATGTACTCTTGGTGGAGCATCTTCAGTTGCTCATCCTCTCGTTTTTTGGAAAGAATAAGCAGCGGTGGGCTGCCAATACGTTAACAAGGGGCTCGCTCAATCTCAAAGCAATTATCGATGTTCTGGGGAAGGAAGTGAATATTTGTATCACTCCTATGCAGTTATATGCAATACTTAAATAAGCAATCGATTGTTACTTAACACACTTATAACATGTAACAATATGCATTTTACCGTAAACTTATCAATCTAAATGACTAAAAATGAACTACTGTGTATACGGAAGCTTTTGTTGATAACATACAAGTCAGAAATTGCATTTATACACTTATTTGATCTGAGAATGTTGTTTTCTCTTAAATTAACAAGGGGCTCGCCGGCCTTAGTCAAATTTAACAAGGGGCTCGCGCGAGCCCCTCCGAGCCCCCTCCAGCCCATCCCTGAGAATAAGGACACGAAGATTGCTGGTTACTTACGGGTTATTCTATTAAAATAAAACCATTTTTTTGATATCTAAATTTATTCTTCATAAACCAAAACTTTTATTTACAGACACAATAAACTGGTATTTCTTCATAGCAGTGGAGACATAAATCAAATATCAAGTTTTTTTTACAGCGTTTGTTTCAGTGTTTCTTAGTTTTCTACTTGTGGTAGATATATACATCCTCGAAATGCATATTGTTTGTGAGGAATGAAGATACATCAATAGGACGATTGAAGGGGTATCCGTATGGTAGGTCATCGATGAAATGTGCGCTGGGAACAAAGTAGTTTGGTTCTGAATTTTTGGGTTCGTTGTAGGGTGACACAATGACGTAAACGTAGGCGGGCATGCCTATCTTCCAGCCCTTAGGTAGGATAAGCCTTTGTGGCAGAGTGTTCCAATATTGAGGCATTTGAGAAGCCATATCACGGTTCTCATTCAGAGTGTTGTTTATATTGTTGTACAAATCTCGTGATGTGAAAGTTTCTTTTGTGTAGAATGCGAAATCATCACATCCGCGTTGGACAGTGTTCTTGCCGCTCTTTACTGGAAATTTGGAAAAAAATATATTATATACAGATCGACTATAATAAGTCCGTTCAGAAAGGGCGCTCATGGGAATGTGGTCCACAGCAATTCACGACAAAGGCCACTGGGTAATGACTTGAAATCCGGATCCAGGAGCTCGGGGTTTACACCCCCAGTTTCGAGTACCGAGAATATAAGTTTCAAAATTTTTTTTTTTGTAAATTATTTAAAATGTAATAATGAAAAATACAGAAAAACTTGATGTTATCGAAGCTGACTTAAAAAAAACAAAAAGCAAATCATTAATCTAGCTAGAGTATTGATTGACTATTTTATTTTAATGGTAGACCAGCGTCGCCTTCCAAGTAAATTCGTTAAACGCTGCAAGCTTTTCCATAACGAGTTTGTATGGATGTTCGAAGCGTTTAACGAAATTGCATAAAGCGTGACGTTTCTTGGCCTACAGATTAAGAAGAATCAGATGTTAAGCTTACATTTTATTCTGCTGTTTTCTATTAAAATTTTAAGTGTGTGTTTTTTACAATTATCTTTAACAAACTAAAACTTAAGAATTAATTGATACTTTAATTTATGTACTGATCAATATATATTTATGATATAAAAGAATTAGCTTTTACTAAAAACAGAATGTCAGAATGAATGTCAGAATGTCAAAATCAAAATGTTTTGAAAGGGTAAGTAAGCCAAGTAGAAAGATAGCTGGAGCTCTTTAAGGTAAAAGTTACCCTGCATGCATTATTGAATATTTAAATTGCAAAATAAATTTATTTTAGTTATGGTTAATTTCATCGCGTACATTGTGAAAACTGTATCCAATTGAGATTGATAATCTACTATCTTCCACAGTCATTCTTATCTTTGTTGGCTAGTATTAATTTAGTGAATTGTATATTTAGTGAATACATGACATGGATTTTGTTGAGGTTACATTTGTGATAATAACATTTTAAAAATATATTGTTAATCTGTAGTTGTGTTATCGATACTATCTGGAAAAATTATTTCAAACTTGAATAAGCTTCTTAACAAATGCTATATTTTGAGTTCATTTTATTATATTTAAAAACATAGAATGATCACTTACAGTTGTGTACGAATTTATCCAACTCGACGTAGTTGAGCCTGTTCTCATTTATGTTCTTCTGGTAATCTTTTCCATGTAATTTAGGTCCCATATATATCCTAAAGACGTATTTACCCTCTTTCTCTACAAGTACATTTGTGGTCACGGCGAAAGGCTTGTGGTTAAGTCTGTGTTGGCGAACCTTGAACGTCATATCATCATACTGCTGAGAAGCTGAAAAAATAAATATTTTTAATGGCGATGTCAACTCCTTCAACGAAGTGAATCCATTTTTCATTCTAAGAGCTTTTGTAGTTATTTTTTGACAATCTTGAAAAAATATATAACTACCTTCTTTTTTCGTGCTGTAAACGATATTTGTAATGTCAGAATCAAAATCGTCGAAATAAGTGATTAATTTATCTACTTCGATATTTTCAATTTTGACTCCTGGGCAGCCGAGTTCTTCTTTAGTGTACGGTGCGAAAGTCTTTTGGAACTGCTCAAAGTAGCCAATGTAGTTCTTGAAAAGCTGATAGAACATAGGGTCACGCAATGATGTGCGGTAGTCCTCCAAAGCAGACGGAGTATTCATATACCTAAGCAAATAACAATCGTGAGTGATTTATTTTACTTATATATTTTTTTTTAAATACGTACAATAATAATTTGAACATACCATGTCATTGGTTTTGGGGAAGCTCCTAATATGTCCCTCGCAATGTACTGATGGTGTTTGTACATGTGAGTATTTGATACGTTACGGGTAGAATCAATCACTGCTGCCAGATATTGGATATCATCGTAAGTGCTAAGTTTCATATGAGATCCGTCTTTCTAAGAGTTCAAAAAATTACAATTATTTTTTTTATAATTTCTAAAAACACTATCGGAAATTAAGTGTTATACCTACAGCAATAAGATATCCTTGATCAATAGCATCGCGAATTCTCCTCTCAGAGTCCTTGACGACGCGGAGCTGGTTGTCGTGGTCATGTTTAGCCAAATCATAGTGATTTGTCCTGACAGGGTAGTTCATGCCGTTTGGGTGATGCATGTTAGGATAATATCCAGTTTCAATAGGTTGATCCCAAGAGAATGTTGGCACTTCTCCTAAGTGGTTTGACAATCTTTCAAGATAGTAACGAGCCAGAAGCTGCTGGTGAACATAATAAAATTGTTCACCGCGTCTGGAATAAACTGTTCCGAGTTTTTCGCTGCTCATCCAGAAGGGATAGGCCAAGTGATAGTAGTAATAATACATGTTAAGACCAACATCCTCGGTAAAGTACGTCAACTGTTGTTCTTCGTTGTTCTGAGAATACCATCCGGAATAGTTGCTGTGAATAATGATATTGTGGTCTTCTGTGACAACGTTAGGAGATAAGTTTTCAGAGTGGCCTTGCATTTTGGCAGAGTGTGCTAGTTGAATGACTTCTGAGTTGTAGTAATAAGACGGGGTGATTTCACGTGAGTGTGGTAAAACGAGTCCCCTACAGTCAGGGCGGTGCAAGATGGCTACGCTCAGTGTATACACAAACATCTGATGATTGACATGTTCGCGTGCCCAACAAGCGGTTTTGTAGAATGTGTCATATTCGATGGCATAGTAAAGCACGTTATAAAGGGCCTCAGTCTGTTTCATATGATCCTTATTCATTACGTTAAACAATTTCCCTTTATGAAGAAGAGTTTTCTGATGAGAATTCACGAAGTACTTCACAGCTTTCACATCCTAGAAAATAGTATCAGTATTATTATAAAAGTTTCATCAGATTCATATTTTTTTTAGGTTTTAATGAAGGTGAAAAAATCTAGATTTAAATAGATGATTATTAAGAATTACTCTGCAATATATAATGAGAGCACACGTAAATACTGGCGGCTTAAAATCTATCCAAAAACTTGATTCCGTTATATATTTTAAATATTTTTTTATAATGTGAATTCGTTGAGGTTTTGTTTAGTGCGTTAAAACGTAAAAATCTTTTCGCAAGGTATCATATAATAAGCTCTATTAGTCATTTTTCGTGGGAGAATTGCATCAAAACCTGATCACAATCAACAGATATTCAAAGATATAGAAAAAATCTTATATCTCGTTAAAATCGAGTATTTTAAAAATTAAAATAAACATCCATATGATTGTCGTTTTACAAAAAAATATATATATATATAAAAAAAAAACTTGTGATAGTCAATGTTATTGTAAAATATAGACCAATCATATTTAATTAAAAAGTCTTACACTATATTTGTCGATGTTGACTTCAATGCTGTACCCTTTTCCAATCTGCACCTGGTCTTCATGCATATTTACTTGATGAACATGATAAAACAAATTAAAAATATTCCTCTGATTCACGTTATAATCCTTAAGAACTGGAAAGAAAAAGATTAGGATATTTGAAATAATTTGTAGCAAAAAAGAAAATATAGTATGAAACCAATAATTTAATATTACAGACATCTTATATAAAAATAGTGAGCCAACTTCGTTTTACCAACGTTCAAAAGTTTAAGGTCGTTCAAAAAATTATAAGTTCCTATTTTTGTATTCTAGTCCAATGTGGAACATATGGCCTCGTAATGGAGGTACCTTAACAGAAGTTTCTCTATTAGAACTGCTTGTTACTGAACCTTTCTTTTTTTTTCAAAAATAGTAAAGGATTGAAATGATAGGAGCTGGAGTAGTGGTTGGCTAATCGTTTTAACTAAGCCCCGTTATCTTAGATTGGAATAGTAGAAAGGAATTTTTAAACATCACAAAAAATCATGCCTTCGAACAGGAATCGATTGAAAAAATGTTGTTCGTATGTACGAGTGTATGTATGTTTGTACAAGTAGTACAATAATATAAGCGAAACCATTGAAACCTTACTAAATATCATTTGTCCATACTGTAGTAGTATTCAAGTAATTAAGTATTTACAAACAAGTTGAAAAAATAAATATATTTTTAAAAGCCAAAGTATTTTTTCATTTATCTTATACTGCCCCCCCATCGTAAAATAAATAGGTAAATATGTTATTTATTACTGACGTCAATGTCATGATAATTGACATCAAATTTATATTCTAAAACACCACACTAAATAAATGAATAAAGTGTCATAGACCAAAATGCTTTAACGTCGCTATCTCAAGAACTGAAAGCAGTCATACTAGTATAATTACAGTATAAGCTGTGGCCAAATATTATTAACCAAAACTAAGAAATTTCTAACTATTTACGAAATAATTTAAAAAAAAACGTTTTCTGGTAAAATTTATATATGTCGCTCACGCGGTTTTTCTGATTGTGTGTCGATAACCGACACTCGCTTTGAGAATGTATAATGCCACAGTTACACTGGTAAGTTGAACAGCCTTTTCACTCACTCGATTAACAAAATACTAATACTAGTTGAAAAATAAAACAATTGTTTATACTTATTAGGATCAGGATCGGTTATGCTAATCACGAGCATTTTCAATTTAAAACGTTTGCGATTAGCGAAAGCGGTCCTGATATAAATAAATAAATGTTGAATTAGTACACGATAGTGTTTCACTTTTTAATATAATTCCGTTTCGCTAAGTATTGACAGTGAACACTTTAAAAAGTGGATTATTATAATGTATGTTTTTGCCGCCTGTGTGGCCGAGTGGTCAACGTTGTTGGCTTCGGTTGCAGAGGGCACGGATTCGAGTCCCAGTACGGACAGTTTTACAAATTGATTTTTCTGTTCGAAGGCATGGATGTGTGTGATGTCTTGAATTCCCCCCTCCCATCCATCCTATCCTATGAACGGGGTGTATCGAGAGCGATTAGCTTACCACTAGTCTTGTCCTAGCCCTATCCTTATATTCCTACTCTCTTTGAAAAAAGAGAGGTTGAGAAACTGAGTAACAAACAGTTCTCGAAGAAACAATTCTGTTGAGATAAACTCTATTAGGAGTCCGTACGCTCCACATTGAGAGCGGACGTGGGAAAAAAAATGTCTTCAATCAGCAGAGCACAGTAACTTATCGCAATGGAAAAAGAAGGAAAACAAAAGTGGAAAACATTTCAAAAATAATATAAGAGATGTTTCGGAAAAAAAGTGATAAAATATCTGTCGATTCATAAAGAAAAGGTAGCAATAGTAATCAGGAGAGGGATAATATTCTTTTTTCGCGCGCTATCGATGTTACTTACCCGTATTCGTTTCATGATCAGATTGATCGACTGCTCCACAAGAAACCAGTGTCAACCAAAAAAAGAGGACCAGTAAGTGCTTCATGGCTAAGCAGAGCCAAACAATGTACTCTCGCCTTACTCACCTGAACAGGCTTTTATACCATGCATATTATCGATTCTGATTAAGCCCACAGTAATAATATTGACAACCCTGATGACCCTTGACGTCTCAATAGTGACATTTTATCAATTAAAAAACATTTGATACCATGTTATTCTATTTAATTTATATTTGAATGCAGTAGATGATGAGCATTTGTTGTTGGTTTTTCTTTAATAACTAGGGTTGCCATAAATGTCGAAAAATCAATCGAATCGAATTTCCGAAATAGCAGCGCCCTATAAAAAATGTATTAAAGAGAACACTTTTAGTTGGTTTAGTTCTCGATTGTACATATTTTATAATATAACAATCATAATTGTGGCGTTATAATGCAAAACGTACTATATCCAAAAATCAAACTTTTCAGCAAAAAAACTGTAGCAAACACAAGCATAGTATTATGATTGAATCAATTAAAAATCATACAATAAATTATTTTTAAATCATAACCTGCTTCATAAACTTGGCATATGGTAAAAAGTATTTTAAATTCGTCATTTAATGTATTTTTTTTTCAAAACGCACTATTTCCTGGAACTATGTGTACTATGTGTACAGAAAATATTTTTTTTTCAAACAATATAAAAAAATATATATAGGGAAACAAGTTAGTAAAAAATGGAAAAGAAATTATTTTTCAACAAAATAAGAAAAATAATATTATTTTATCCTAAGCAAAGAGACGATTTGCAACCAATGCGTCTGTGTAAGTATCGTTTTCGACTCAGCTCTTGCTGCGTGACTTATAATTGGGTAAATATCAAGTTTCATTGAAAAATTCACAAATATGTTTGGCTAGGGGATAGATATATTATTTAGATAGTGAAATACGAAAAATGCGGAATTTATACAATAGTAGTAATGATAAAGTTTTTCGTGTCCTGTGTAATTTATGTCTTGAGGAATACAAGGTATTGTTTTATCATGAAAAACAGGCACTTCGTTCGTAAATTAAGACCATACAATCGATATTAACCTTCAGTGGCTAAAACTGGCATTAAGCCGTACAGGAAGAAACCGAACACGGACAAAACCGGACAGGAAAAAACCATACGTAGGAAAAGAAGAATTAATTTGTTCATTAACAAATTTTCTTGATTTCAAGTATTTTTATGTTTGTTCAACATATTTTCAAAAGATTATATTGTATTACTTCATGGTAATGCGTTAGAACCACTTATTTTCATAATTTTGAAATGCTTGCCGTGCGCTTAAACAAAAAATCTCACCGAGATACTTCCATTAGCAAGACATAAGCTCCACGATAAAAACGGACATAAATAGGAAAAAAACTTTAGTAAAAAGCTGGAAAAGAAGTGAGTCCGGCACCTTTATTTTCAAAAAAAAAACACTGCTTTAAAATATGTTATGTTGTTTTTTCTTCGTAGTTTCCTGAATTACAGAAGTAAATAATATTCTAAATGCTGATAATAATACTATAAACATTTTAGAAAACTTCAAAATTATTTAATTGCTTTGAAATCACATAGAAAATAGATTTCCTGAAGAAGATATTACATCTTTGTGCAATCAGAATTTATTTAAACATAGACAGACTATGGAAAAGATAGAATAAAAAGACTATTTTTAAAATACAAATCTGTAGTAAAAAAACGACGATGTGAATTATTTATGTGATAACCTTTTACAACAATATGCAGAATTTTAATAATGGTTGCTTGGAAAATTCTAATGAAGTAGTTTTGTATGCTTTAAAGGAGATCGATTTTTTAAAAACTTTATATGTATAAATAATCGCGATACATATATTATATTTAATGAACGTCAGTTCAAGTTCATCCGTGCACTTGAACGCCTTAAGTTGCCGAAAGGCGAAACCCGGGTCATTAGTGACAACACGTGTGTGAATGTACATAATTTGAACGATTCAAATTTAAATTAATAAATATTATCATATAATTTGAATCGATTTTTTTTTCTTTTTCGACGGAATATATTATACATTTTTTTGTGAACAGAATTCATATAAACGAAGTGAAAAGTCGCGGGTTCGAATCCCGATCCCAAAATTGTTTTTACACTATACAAAGGGTACTTCGAAAAATTCCAGTTAGAGAATCAATTGAGTTTACTCATAGTAGTGCTATAGAAAAATCAGCAAATCATGAATCCCAGACTACTAAAAAATGTATGGCGATTATACGTAGATCGACTCTCAATTCTGATTTATGAGCTCACTTTTCGTGGAATATAACATGTATGTTTGAAAGATTAATTGGATGAATATTCTGTGATTCTTTAGTGTTATTAATTTATAAGGAATCGGAAGGGCCATATATGAAAATTAAGCAATGATTGATATCGTTGTAAGAAATCTAGCGAATGCCAAGAAATGCAATGTGTGGTAAGGTGTTTATTCGGATCTTAATGTATTGAAAAAATAAAATGCATTATCAAACTACCCACTATTCCGTATCACTGTTATATGGAATAATTGATTGTAAATAACCTTAAACAATAGTAACAATCGAAACTCATGTTATATTATATTAGGGGTTGACGCCTATTATGATATTATTAATGTGAAAATAAATACTGCGTTTTTAATTATATAATAATGATAATTTACCAAGTAAATGATGATATAATCAACAACAACGTTTTTAAAAACAAAGAAGTGAATTGTGTTGCCCCAGTTTGACTTACTGATATTATCCTTAACCATTTTTTAAATAATGTATTTGAAAAACCTTTCAAATAAAAGTTTTTCTCAACTTTTTTGTGCATATGGCCATTTTTGAGTCTTATATTTTTACGTGGCCCACATACCTGTTTTGAAGTTTCTGGAGTTGTCTTTGGCCAATTTGAAATACCCAGGAATTTTGGGATTCACTAATACGAAAAGACGCGAGACCTTTTTTTAGCTCTTCCCAGAATTTCCTATTTGCAAAACCCAGGAATTCACAGATTTACCAAAATTTCTCAATATTTTGTCGCTGCACGATTTTAAAAACCTGGGAGTTTATAGATATTTGCCCGTGGCCTCCCAAAACTGTGCTTTGGCTCACTTAAAATGTTTTTTTCTCTGTGGCCTCCTTGGAACATGCTATGGCTACCGGTTGAGAAACACTGGTAGAGACCATTAATGTGGATTTTTTTAATTTTTTTAATCATATATTTTTACTTCAATAAAAATTCCATTGATGTCAAAATTATTGCATATTTTTTTGATTTATAGCATCATTATTTATCTCATCATATTTTTTACATAATATTACTACACAACTAGACGATGCTGTGCTCATTAAGGTACTCAGTTTTTTCAATAGCGCAGTATGATTATTTTCTTTGTCGAAAGATGACATAATAAAAAGAAATGGATTATAAATGTAAATATATTTGTACTGAATACCAATTATAATTGACTAATATCAGGACCGGTTTTTCTCATGAAGAGCATTATCAACATTTACAGTAACACAGTTAATAAAGATTGTCGTGCGCGAAACCGGTCCTGATCTCAATAAATAAAAGTGGGGAATTAGAGCAAATGTATATTTTATTTTTTGAATTTATTACTTTTCGTTTATTCGATAAGTAAGTAAACATTTGATTCTTTATTGTAGTAAAATTCTGATTTTTGATCATGTAAAAAATCCCCCCATTGCGGCCAACGGGCTTTCAGCTAGTGTCTCTTACCATACAAATTGTATGGAGCCGGAGATGTAATTTCTGCATAGTAGTTTCCCTCTATCGCTCTTGTGACAAATTACATTAGTGTAATAGTGATGTAACTAATAGATAATTAGTGTAAATGGTTTGAGTACACATCATCAAGTAATAAGCCATTAAATAATGTAATCTTAGTCGTAAGATTTTTCCGACCCCGGCTCTGGTAAAAAAAAAGACCTGACTCCACGACGATATGTTTGTCTACGAGAACTACTTGTTACTCAGTTTCTCAATCTCTCTTTTTTGATGAGAGTAGACATAGAAAGATTGGGTTTGGACATAACTAGTGTTTAAGTAATCACTTCCACCGCATCCTGCTTTAGAGATTGGATGGGTGGGAGAACAGAAATCGATGAATCAAAAAATTATTTTAAAAATATACAATCACTCCGTATCATATACAAATGTTTTTGGGTGTAATTAATACAACAGAAATTGATCAGTAGATTCTTTAATGCTTATATATCCATTACAATCTTAAGCTTGGATATAATTACAATAAGGCATAAGATGTCGTTGAGAAATAATTAAATACGATCATAATTGATTTTCTATAAAAATATTTATCGTACACTCAGTGAAGAGCCCTTTAGTGAGCGGCCAAGTTTAAGTCTGCCTCGGTTTTGTGGAAGATATATACATCCTCGAAGTGCAAGTTGTTGACTTTGAATGCGTGCTCATCGACAGGTTTGTTGAATGGATATCCGAAAGGAAGTGCATCAAGGAACCGTGATCCGGATCCGACACCACTGGAAACAACATGATCGTACTCTACAGTGCCTTTAGGCGCTTCGGTGAAGGGGGTAATCATGACGAATAGGTAGTAAGGCATGCCTCCCTTCCTTCCCTTGGGCAGGACTAGTCTCTGGGGGAATCCACTGTGTGCTTCAGACATATCCAAAACGAATTCATTGGTTCCTTCAAGTCCAGCTTTGACATCACTATACATCTTTCTGGATGGAGTCCAATCCTTGATGGTCCACATGAAGTCTCCAGAGTTACGTTGGACGGTGTTCTTGCCACTCTTTACTGCATTGGAAAATTACAAGAGTATAAGCATTATGTCCAAAAAAATAATCCTGCTTTTTCACAAAAACACATTTCATAATGTATAGCAATATATGATATAAAAAAGAGACATATTGTAGAGTATACTTACATTCATAGACGAATTGATCGAGTTCAACAAAGTTCATCCTGTTTTTCTCCAAAGTCATAACGTGTCCCTTCCCATCGAACTTGGGTCCAAGGAAGAACTTGAACATAACCTTTGAAGCCTTTTCGGCAACAACGTTGGTAGTCACGGTGAATGGCTTGTGGTTGAGGCGGTGTTGGCGGGCCTTAATGATCAGGTTATCATTCATCTTCTCAGCTAAATTAACAAAATAAACATAAAACACCTTGCAAACAAAAATGATCTATCAATGAATTCTTCATAAACCCTAATATTGTGCCGAAAAAGAAAACTCTGGTTGGCAATTTATCTTATTATATGAATAGAATTTTTCTATGCTGGTTAACTGAATTAAAATGAGTTTTAGGGTTAATTTTAGTTACCTTCTTCTTTAGTCTGGTAAACTACATTTGTGATTTCAGTCTCAAAATGATCAAAGTATGTGATAAGCTTCTCAACTTCGACGTTTTCAATCTTTACGCCAGGGCAGTCAAGTTCTTCCTTAGTGTAAGGTTGGAACGTGTTCTGGAACTGGATGAAGAATCCTACGTAACGCTTGTACAACTGGTAGAACATGGGATCGCGAAGAGAAGTCTGGTACTGTTCCAAAACAGATGGTGCCAGTTTATGCCTGTAACGAATACGAAGTAAAATATTATTGAATTACGCATGTGGAAAGTATTATTTTTGAAATGAATATCATATATTTTAATTTTACCATGTTGAAGGCCTTGCTGAGTTTCCGAGCAACATCCTTGCGATGAATTGGGGATATCTGTAGAACTGAACATCGGGTGTTTCAGCATTAGACTCGACGATGCTGGCAAGCTTGTCGATGTCCATGTAGGTATCGAGCTTGACAATGGATCCATCTTTCTGTAAATTAAACATGAAATTTGCACAATAAGCCTATAATATCTGGAGCGATGAGTAACTAATTTAATAAATTAAAAAATATATTTTTAAAAAACTCACGTTTACAAGATGTCCTTGGTCGATAGCATCACGGATGCGTCTTTCATAATCTTCAACTTGGGTCAGATGAATCAAGTTATCTTCTTGGGCAACCTGATAGTGATTTGGCCTGGATGGGAACTCCATACCGTTTTGATAGCTCATCGATGGATAGTAACCGGTCTCAACGGGCCATACCCATGAGAAGTCGGGAATTTCTCCTAAGCCATTGGAGAGTCTCTCAAGATAGTAGCGAGCCAACAATTGCTGATGGATGTAGTAGAAGACTTCTCCGCGACGGTCGTTTACGATACCGGTCTTTTTACCGTCCATCCAGAATGGATAATCCAAATGATAGTAATAGTAGTATGCGTTGAGTCCAATATCTTCAGTGAAATATGAGAGCTTCTGTTCATCATTATAGTTTATGTACCATCCTGTGTAATTGGAATTGATGATAACTGAACCACCTTCTCCGGTATGGACATTAGGAGATAAGTGTTCGGAATGTCCTTGCATTTTGGTAAGGTATGCCTGTTGGATAACTTCATCGCTGAAGAAAAAGTATGGGTGAATTTCATATGGAGGAGGAAGAATAATTCCTTGGCAATCTGCGCGATGTAAAACGGCAACGCTAAGAACATAAGCAAACATTTGTTCGTTGACATGCTCGCGGGCCCAGCAAGCGGTGTTGTAAAAGATTTCATAATCCTTAGCAGAGTAGAACAAGTTGAAAAGTGCCTCAGCTTCTTCCCTTACATTGTGGTGCATTACGGAGAAAATTCTGCCCTGTGGCAAGATTTGCCCGTTGTAATGTTTCATCCATTCCTTTACAGCTTCAGCATCCTTAAATAAAAAAATATAAATTACAAAAGTTATTCTGTCGAAGATTTTGTATACTGTTATAATGCGTGATTTATAAGGGGTTCAATAAAATTAATAATAGAAAATATTGCTACATTGTATTTATCCATATGAGCTTCGATGTTATAGGTCTTTCCCATTTTTGTTTGGTCGCTATGGATGTTGGGCTGGTGGACATGATAGAGCAGGTGGAAGATATTCTGCTGCTTAAGCAAGAAGTCCTTATCAGCTAAAAAAAAATGTGCACAATATATTAATTATTATCTAAACATATTATTTATATTTAGCGAATTTGTTTACAGTTAAAATCTTATTCACGGCGTACATTATCAAAGACGATAGAAAAATCTTCAATCTCGATATTAATAATAAAATATTTATTTTATATGGAATAAATTACATATTAGAGTTATTATTTGAATAAACAATCAGAATTAGTTCTTACTTAATCATCAAAAAAATAACTGAATCTATTTGGTTAATAAAAAATAGTTAACGAAGTATTTAATATTTACCGTTTTTTGTTTGATATTTATGCTCAACCAGCGTGGCCGAAGCCAACGCCACCATGAAGAAGAAGACCAGTAAATGCCTCATTGCTCGACACTGTCGAATAATGCAGTAACTTAGAAATGCAAAAACCTCTCTTTTATAAAAAAATAAGTTTTTGATAAGCATTGTTAATTAATGACCGCAGATCAGGGGTAACCAAAAATTTTGAGAAACATGCTGAATTATTTTTTTAAGTACATTGGAGGGCCGAATGAAAAATAATCCTGTTGCAATCCTGATATAAATTTTACAAAATTATATTTAGTATATATGAAGGCTTGATATGGCCTGCGGGCAGTGGATAGCTAGAAATTTGTGGCCCTCATGCAAACGTTACGCAAGCCCCCATAAATCTGCTATGAGGTGGCTACAACAGCATCCAATCCCGGACCCCTTTTGTGATCCCGAGATTTTGGGATTCACAATTTTTCCGGATCCCAGAATCCTGGGATTGATAATTCACCATAAAATTGTGTCACAATTGTTTGAGACAATTGGAGAATTTCGAGATTCACAATTATTTAGGATGTGGGTCTTCGGGATGTTGGGATCGTTCACTGGGAAAAATGAATCTACATAAGAAGGTGAAACACCTTTTTTTTAGGTTGATGACTGACTGATTTCAAAAATTGTCGCTCACCGGCAGATTTCAAAAATCTAGAAATTTAAGGATTTCTCAGTATGAAAAAATGTAAGACCATTTTTTTTTTGCTCACCAGCGGAAAATTTTTTCCTAGATAGCCAATTTCGAAAACCTAGGAATTTACGGATATTCTATTATGAAAAAATGTGGGACCTTTTTATTTTTTTAGATCTATCCTTTCAAAACGTTACGACTGCTGGGAACTCCAGTGTGAAATTATTTTTTACGGGATTTTACGAATTTTTCACTTCTTGTCCTCAATTCTTAAATCCCGGGATTTGTACTATCACAATACCGTGATTGGAAATCCGAGTGACCCGCTCGCAGACCTTAATTTGGTGACTGCTGCCATAGATTATTTGTGATAATTTATCTTAATTTTGATAACCTGCGTAAAACATGTTGCCAAGTCAAGTGAAATGTTGTTTTTGTTTAGATTTCTTTATTTTGCAAGATTGTCAAAGGACCGCACATTCATCGCAGATTTAATTTGATTCTATGAAAGTTGACTTACTTTTTTTTAAATTACATTTTTACTGCAGTAAAGATTACAAAAAACTAATACTTGATTTTAAACTAACTACTAAAGAACACTCTCGGGTATTGCAGCCCCCTCCATGTAACACTGTTTCGCTTTCTAGTTATGCTGTTGATAAAACAAAAACAAAAAATATATCATTTTATAATAAGCATTGAACACGTTTGGCAAACACAAACACTGATGATTAATATATTATTAATCGTTTTAAATCAATCTTAGGCTAAATAATTGTTTCTATAAATTCTTTATTATTAAATATCATTACTAAGCAAAGAGGGAAGAAGTCCCAAAGGAAATAAATTTAATAGAGTAGAGCTGTATTGCTAAATCATTATTTTTTTGAATATTAAAAATACAAAACTATTTATTGGTCTTGATTGATTTCCATAAAGGTATAATTTCAGGCTATTTATTATCAATGTGTTTCTAAATAAAAATCATTATTCAGATGTTTGTGAAACTCACTTTGAAACATTGCCTTGGCATGGACAGAACCAATTTATGATCCAAAAATTGTTGTTTTTTTTGTCTTCTAATGTGTATTACGTACTTACTGTTTTATTATTTAATTATATATGTCAAGTACATGGCGAAATAGCGTCAGCTATAATGCCATGTACTGTCCTATTCAATTGAAACAATAAACATGTCATTTTTCGCATCAGTATAAAAGCACCAAAAATCATCACAAATATGCATTGAGCCCGATTGAATTGCTAAAACCTGCACAATGTATTATGGTCAAATGAACCAATGAAAACAAAATGGGAAATCCCCATCAAATGTTTAAATCGAGATCAATTTAAAACAGTGATGCAGTCGTAGACAAATATATTATATTGTATGTGAAAAACTGTCAAAATGACTAAGCCGGTGTTATTTTTCAGTTGCAACGAATTCTAAAATATATTTTGAATAGTGTAATAAGACGCAGATGAATAAATTAATAAATTTATGTAGACTGATTTTTCGTCTGGAAAAACATTTCTGGTGACATTCTGTGCAAGTAATTTTGAAACCAGCAAGTTTTTTATTCAAAGTTATTACTCACAGACGGTTTATTAGCGCTGTTTCGAAACGCTAAAAATTCCGATGTATTGTTTTCAGTACTAAAAAGAACCGAAAAAAAATGATTCAAATATATTATGAATATCATTTGAGTATATAGTTTCATAAAATTAATTCCTTGTGTGCTTAGAAGGTGTCGAATTCTATAATTCTATCTTCAAAACTTCATATTGAAAAAAACATTTTTTTGGATTTAAAAAAATATGATAAATAGTATAAACATCTAAAACTTCAATCTGTGAACACGCTGTGCAAGTCATCCGGGCTTAAAGGATTAATGAAAACTTTTACTAGAAATTAGTTTACAGGGAACTATTGCAGTGAGCCCTTCAAATAGCAGGTACATGTTGCTCATAAAACTGGCCCCTAAAAAATCATTTGGAAAAACTATATTTTATTTTTATTGCATGTTTGAGAAGTAAAAAAGTATGTGTATCAAGGTGATAACATTTTTCCAGAAAGAAATATTCAATCGCTATCAAAGCCAACTTCACCTACAACAAGAATTAATGTAATCACAAGCTAATTTTAAATACTGTAAATAAGAATTTATCTTACAGAGATATAAGTTTTTGAAAATTATTTTATTATGCAATAATTGTTTTTTTTTGATTACCTATCTGTCTACTTAATTGATTGCATAATATTAAATCACCATTTTCAATCACAGAAAAAAATAATACTATAACTTACCGATATTCCTCCTATTTTCTTTGGCCATATCCCCTCTCTATTTGGGAACATATGACCACCGTATGGAGAATCCAAGATTCTCTGTCTGGTGCAAAGCCTTGTTTTTTGCAATTCGTACCTGGCTACAGTAGCTTCGCCGAGGATATCCTATTTGTAGCTATAAGGAATACATAATTCATCTGGTGGGAAGAGACAAACAGGGTATTCGCAGCATTTTCCCAAGCCATAAGGGACTCATACCCCCAAATTTCTAACCAAAGTTAACCACTATTAGCCACAATGAACTGTTTTCAAAGTTTAGTGTAAGGTATCAATCATTTATGAGCAAATAATAACAAATCACAAAACTCCCTACAGTTAATATAAACATACCCGGTAAAAATGAAGCCGTCCAAATGCAAACATTGACTAAGTGGAATTTTGTTATGACCGAAAATAGCTATAAAATCAGGGAGATACAAAATTTTGACATTATATAAAATGTAACATTTTACAGCCAACTGTATTCTTAACTCATTTTCGACATTTTGGTAGTTACAACATCTTGACACTAAGCCATCGATATTATATCAGATTTTATAGTTTTTTAACTGATTTTTACGAAAAACAAAAAAAATATTTTTTGATGTTGTTTATTACGACATATTGAGCAAAGCAAAAAGTTTGACATAAAACAAAGAAAAATCCATACATCTTCGAAAATAAAGGGGTGTACACAGCCGTGAAAAGTGGGCGTTTGAGGAGTGAAACTGTCCAGAGCAAGGTCGCTCAACACATTTTTATACATAGTTTGTAACACCAGCGACATCAGTTGTGGGGAATAACACAACCCAATGATTTTTCGATGCAGTCGGGGCTGTGCGTAGGGCTTCCAATTAACCGGACTTTCCAACTAACCGGTTTTCGGTTTATTTCTGGCAATAAAACCGGTTAACCGGTTTAAACCGAAATATAACGTATTTTCATTAGGTAGGTATGCAAAAAAAAAAAATTCTGGATTTTTTAAAAAATATTTGTCATAAATGCTCCAATTATAATGAAAAATCGATATTTATCTTATATGTAGATTGAACACAGAAGGCATTTTATTTATACATATATTATGTGCTTTTTTTTTAAAAAAAAGATGCCGGAACGCACTTTTCTCGAGTATTTTCTGAGAAGGTATATTATTTATTATATATTCGAATATCATTTTGATAGAATTAATGACGGCTTTTCATATAATGCATAGAAAATAAAACAAAATATACATATTTTAAAATAGAAAAAATTAAATTAAATTAAACATTTATTAAAATTTCGAGAAAAAAAGGTGCCGGAACGCCGTTCCACCGCGTTTTAGGGTAAAAAAAAGCCCTGCATATATATATACACCAATGACAATCAAATCCGGAAAAATATTTTCTGATAAAATATGTCAAATAAAAAAATAGAACTTGAAAATAAAACACAACAAAAGAAAGATCTTCAAATAAATGCATTTATTTTTTTAAGCATATCGACTAGATAGGACATCCAATGCTTAGACAAAAATATAGTTGAATAGAATAATATTAGCTTATGTCTCCACTCCCACTTTGAAGCATATAGACTCAAACTATTATTTTTAACGAGAACTGCTTGTTACTCAGTTGCTCAACTCCCTCTTTTTTCGAAGAGAGAAGAGATTGAAAGTTATGGCTAGAACATGTGTGGCTGATCATTCTCACTAAATCATAGTAATTTAAGGGATAGTGGAATAGAATATTAGGCATCACAGACATCCATGCCATAGAAAAGAAATCTATGAACTGATTGCAAAAATCCGTCTGTACTGGGACTCGAACTCGTTTGGTCCGCAACCCAAAGAAACGACGTTGACCACTCGCCCGTGGACTCGGCGTTATCATGTTCATCATGATAAGACCATAATACTTAAATTATAATTGAGGATAACAAGCACAATAATAATTATATTTTATGATAACATCAATTATTTATTGGGTATATGTTATTTTCTGAACAATTATTTATTTATACATATAGGTATTATACGATACTAAAATTTTCATTTACGTATCACGTTCAAAATTACTTACATAATATTATATTCAAAAAATCATAGTTCACAGTGTGTTTGTTTATCTATTGCTCAAGAAAATAATTCGTAAAAAAACAATGCATCGAAAATGTTATATTTCACAAAACTACAAATTTGAATTCAAAAATTGTATCAATCAAAAATAGGCACCAAGCAAAGCTGTATTTGAATATATTTTTTATATTGTTCTAGTTAAGATATATATTGTGCTATTTACCTGAAAAATATCAATGACTTCTTAATTTTCTATAACCTCATAATCGCTGCGTATAAGCAATTTGTATATTACTGAGAAACTATCAATAATCTCATATTTTTTTTATTAAAAAGAAACATTTTTTCCGCATTAAAAAATACTTAAGTAAATATATTGGGATTAAACTCTACTGGGTCATAAAACATCCACTAGGTTTGTCCGTTCTATTGTTGATTATTTAACTTACTTCCTCGACCTTGTGAGACTGTAAAATTCTAGCCACATCTGGTATTAATTTAATGACAACTGAGAAAGGATGAGTACCTATAAAATACTACTGCATCTTTTGTGAACGTTTTGCAAACGGAAACGTTTGAAATTGACAAAAACCAACCATATAATTGAACAATACAGTAAAAGTGACATGGGACAAAGTTCTTGGAATAATTTTGACCCCCCGTTAGGTAAAACTTTACAATTAACTCTTGTGTATTAGTTTTCACATATTGCATTATGATGCAGAAAAAAAGGTTCGTACAATAATTTAAAACAGCGATCTTTTGCATTGTTGATTTAAAGAAAAAATCAAGTAAACTTAGAATAATTATAATTCAATAATCATGCAAAGGAAGAATATATCTACTAACAAGCACACAAAAAAATAACAGTGGGTAAGGAGATGTATATTATTACTCATTAATTAAATTGTATACGTTTTAAAGTGGTACATAGTTATATATAGTATCCTTATTAATAGTTTTTTCAAGATTTATATGATTTGTCAAATTTACAATAAAGGTTATTGAGTGACGTGCATGTAAGAATCATTACGTCTTTTGATAAATAGTTGTCAATAATTACGAAAAAAATATTAAACTATTTGAAAAAGTCATATCTGTTCACAACATGGACAACTTTGAGAAATAATTAGATTTTTTTATAAAATTCATATGCATGTTTCTTGTGTTATGTAAATGGTTTCCGCTTCTACGCAGTATATTCATTGTAAAAGATTTTTCTTTTTGAAAAATAAAATGAAAAATAAGAAAAGAGTATTGTTGATAAAACGCGGTTAACCGCGTGAAATAAACCGGTTTTCGGTTTTTTTCAAAATATGCGATAAACCGGTTAACCGGTTTCGGTTTAAACCGGTTTGGAAGCCCTAGCTGTGCGGGACCTTTTGCTTTTGAACTTCGCACCACCACTTTTCCCAAGGGCTCAATATTGTCAATATTTGAGCCCTCTGCAACATTATTGCATTTCCAGCGTACAATTGTGATTTCATTCATTCATTTCGGGTTGGTTAAAGTGAATGACGGTATATAGTCCGAAAATTGTGCAAAAATGCGAACTGAATAATTTGTAATCAGTATCCATGCCCGTTGCCGATATGCTCGTACACGCTTGTGTACAGGGCAATAAAATATGATCTAGCACACAGTAATGAAAAAATATTTTCATACTTACAATACTTTACATTATATTAGAGTCAAAATATCATATTAATTTAAATAATGTTTAAAAGTTGTATTACAATGGTAAGCCAATGACATTCGTTCACGCATTAGTGCCAAATAATTTTTTTTATAGTTCACTACTACCATATTGTTTTGAAATAAGTAATTACTTCCATAATAATGGTAGAAAGACAACACTAAATCACGCTTCAAACAGGTAAGCATAAGAGTGTTTGATGAGTAGTAATGGGTTAAATTATGTGGGATATCCTGACCACTATGAATGGTTTGCGTAATTTTAAAGTTTACAAAAAAAAAAAAAGTTAAGCTACTGGACTTTCGCAATTGTATTGCTTATGTTATTAAAAGCGAAGCATTGAGCCTGAAAAAAATTGATCTAGTATAGTTATGTTTCCCTCAAATAGCGAATTATGAAATGATTTTCGCCAACTCCTATTTCATTCTATAAGGAAATGTGAATTATGTTTAAAATGAAATATTGATGTATTTATTTGTACAATTAATAACATTTGTAGAATACAATCAATGGGTAGAAGTCAATTTTTCTACAAAAATGGTATGAACAATTTAACAGACACTCAAACAAAAAAACATAAAAATACAAATATTAGTTTTATTCACATTTATGTTTTGGAAAAAATTATTTCCAGATTTTAAAAATAAAATTAACTCACATAAAAAAATCCTACTCACAGAACTTTACAATTTGCATAACAAAAAATATGTATAAAAAAATAAATATTACTTTCATTTGTATTTATGTTTTGAAAAACATGCCACGAAGACACTCTTTTTACACTTTTTGCACATAGTAAGAGATCTTCTACGTTTAACAGTCCCTGATTTTTTCCTCGAACTACACACACAAGTCTTTTTCCGTCTTATCTGGTAGTGCCGATGTTCCACAGAATATAGTTTGGAAAGCCACGTGTAAACTTATACTCACTTTCAGATGTTCAATATACAGAGAATCAATCATATTTCGGAAACGAGTTACGTATATTAACAATATTTAAATACTACGTAAGTGTAACAAATAATGTCCAGTGAACAGCTATTATACAGATGGTGATGTTACCAGTCAAGCTGTATTACTTTCTTACTGGAGTAAAGCGGCAAATGAGTGGTTCGGTCACTCAAGACTCTTGGCAGTATGTGAGAGTGCACCCACTGTGTGTTTTGATGAAAGTGCTTCATCAATAAGCATTTTGATCATCTCCTCATCCAGCAAAATTCTATTCAAGGCAGCCACTGGCGTAGATATTCAATGTTATTAATGTTCGTATACTAACCATTCATGAACAGGAAACAAACAAGAAACAAGCCTTATGGCACACAGAACGTGCGGAGTCAAGCTGTCGACCGTGATGTGATCTGAATAGCCACACACTCGACATGCATATATAAATATTGTTATACTGAAAACACCTTTATGACCAGAGCTGTGGAGTCAGGGGTGGATTCGGAGTCTGAGTCGGGAAATCAGAGAAAAATAATTTAAAGACATTGAAAAATTATTAGTCTGTTCAATCAAATTGATTGGTGAAATTCACTAGAAATATTCTAGTGATCCGATAATATACAGATATGTAAGTTAAACGGAAATGATTGAAAAAGTCAATTTGGAGTTGTTTTCTTTTTACACGCATATATATCAAGGTTCATTTACTAAATTCCCATTTTATACATCTCATCCTGTAGGAACTTCAAAATACAGTTATTTACGATGTATTATAGATATAATAACTTATATTAATAAAAACACAATATTACTTTGTACTTTATTTTTATAGGTCAGGACCGGTTTCCCTCATTGTGAGCATTGTCAGTTGACACATTGCCTTTCCACCAAGTATTGACAGTGAACACCCTAAAAGTGATATAATAACTTATCCTATTTTTTTAATTTACTCACTCATCCCATTACATTTACATATTTACAGTCACAATTAAAAATTATGTAAATATTTTATCAAGCATCTCATTTGCTAAATTAATCAGTATAATATGGCATCCAATAATCAAGTATCCATAAATGAAAACCTCTTCAAAATATCCATAAAGCAGGTTACAGAACACAAGCTTTTTCCCAAATAAAATCTTCTCAGATTAAAGTTACTTCAGATCTTGAATTGGAACTAAATCAATTTTCTCTCTGCATGTGTTGTTTTCTTTACTAAGCCAGTGTTACGCATCTCGTGCACTGTGCTACGTCTCTTAAATATCTATTAACGCTTTATTCAAACAAAAATATTAAGCTTCGCAAATCATTTTCCTGTAGCTACTGTTTGGTTCAAAAGACTCCACTGATAATATATACAGTGGAACCTCTCGTAACGATTAATTCCCATAACGAGCAAAACAGATTGTGAAAAAAATGCTCCCTTAACAAACGACATTTCGCATAACGAGTGACACAGAGTATTGAAAAGATCACTTTCACATCGTTGCTTGTCTCAAGATGATTGACAAGGCGTGGGAATGGGTTACCAAGCGAACCCTCACTTCAGCTTGGAAGAAGCTTTGCCAAAGAGCATTGTCGAATGTGATTTTGAGGGGTTTGAAACAGTACCTGTGGACTCTATAGTCAACGAGATTGTATCTTTGGCCAGTACCGTGGGACTGGAGGTATAGTGCTTTGTGATATTTTTCATTTCAAAATGAGAATTCCAAACAGCTATGCTCGACAACCCGTTGACCAGTCTTGTTTGTATTCATCATTATGGCAACTGTCAAAAAAGAAGGTTTCAGCTTGCATAGTAAGCACAGTTTAGTAAGGGTGTTAAAAACATATTTATTGAAAGTTAAATAAAACATGATATTTATTTTATCTACATATCGAAACTAATGATAATTAATTAAATAGACAAAATTCATGCACATTTAAAATTCAGTAAAAATTTTAAATGACCAACTCATTAAATTATTTCAATTTAATCACAGTTTTAATGTACCGTTGAAAATAAACCTGACATTATTTTATGCATTTATGTTACATTACTAGGTATACATTATAGACATCATGAAAAATTTATAAAACTTTGTATCGAGCCTTATTTATCGAATGATGAGTCGAAGTTTGTAATTTAAGGAGTTCTTCTTTGATGAGTCTGGTTATTTCTGATTTAGCCTTCGTCACCGCCAATTCCTGAGAGCTTTCAATGGCAAGGTAAAGTTTTCTTTCTCCTTCGGGAGGGGCCTTCCCAGGCATCACGTACGTACCCCTAACAGTGATACCGGCTTCAGAGTATTCACTGATAAGAGCCAACGCTTCCTGTAGTAAAAGGAAAGAAAAATGAATAATTAATGTATCTAAAATATTTATTATTACTGTAAATATAATACATCTGACGATTTAAATTATTAATTTGAATCACCTTTTGGAGTTTAAGGTGATTCAGAACAAAAAAATACGCACTATAACAGAGAGATCTATATAGAATCTTTCAGATATCCTTTCTGTTTGTGTTTTTATTTATGTTACCATACTGTTAATTTATTACATTAAAAAAATAAAACCCTTTTTGTACTAATTCCACATCGTATTTATTAAGATCAGGACTAGTTATACCAACACTTTTAACTGATGTGATGCTCGAAACCAGACTTGATTTTAATAAATTATGTGTGGAATTACTATAAGAGTGTTTTATTTTTTAATATAATGCCTATCAAAGCAAGAATTGAGAGTGAACACCTCAAAAAGTAATTTATTACATTATAATAACATTACATTATTTTCATTATTAAAAAAATATGTTTATATAACAAAAAAGCAATGTAAAATGTATTATTGTCAACTAGAATTATCTTATATGAAATAAAAAATGTTATATAATTATTCAAAGCAAATCTTATCTGTTATTATTTCACAAATCAAAAATTTGAGATATTTTTCTACTGCACAATTAAAATTATTGAAAAACATTTTTCCAGAGCCATTGACATTATCACATGCGAGCCTGAGAGTATCGTAAATCCAATAATGCAAAATAATCAGCAAGACTGTTTGAATTTATAGGCTTATCGTTTTATGGAACTAGGCCATCGAAATGAGCCCACAAAAAGTGAAATGAACCAAGTATTGAAATGGAAACTTTTCTATCGGACTTGGTACAATCATATTTTTACATGACGTTTTGTAGGGTTAAATATATTTATTTTAGGGAGATAACACTTGCAGTGTGTATTTACTAAGTTCACTCCACTTTTATGATACTTTAAGACATGTAGAATATTATAATGCATCCAACTCAGTTTTTCCTATATTACCACTTCACTCATAACATAAAATGCTCACTTCACCTCTCAGGGGCTCAAATCATCGATCGGCTTCTTTTTTGTATCCAAGACTCAAGATTACTTTGCTAATGGAATGAATAATCTTGTGGAAAAATGTGAAATATCATCAATGTAATAAAACTTATTGAATTAAATAACCAAATTGATTTGCTTTTGTGCCGATTACGTAAATCTAAAAAATTACTTTATTCAATAAAATTGAAATCAAAAACCTAATATCGAACATTTATTTTTGTTCATTAGTAACTAAATTCTTACTAATCTAAAATTATTTTATATTTCCATACGAAATATAATTTA
This sequence comes from Himalopsyche anomala, assembly GCA_031772345.1. NCBI lineage: Eukaryota > Metazoa > Arthropoda > Insecta > Trichoptera > Rhyacophilidae > Himalopsyche > Himalopsyche anomala. Next base: position 11,419,509 of record CM062822.1, on the reverse strand, counting down.
ATTTATCAATGTACCTATTCATTAAAAAAGAGCAGATTAATTCTGTAATTAGGCAGATACCAAATGGTCATTATAAATTTGATTGACATATTATCACTGTGCTTTTCATGACCTGACAAAGTCACCTTACTGATTAGTTTATTAAACGGTATAAATAATCAGGTGTTGATATCGACATGTTGACATCATTTTGCTAAATTTAACATATATCACTGTCATGTTTCAACTTGAAAAATATATTCCATTTTACTTGACCAGGTCAGAGGGAAGTTTTATTGCTTCCCAGATTGTAGACCCAATCTCTATTAGAATAAAGTTGAATACATGGAACATATTAAGCAAATTAAAAGCCATGGGGTTTTGTACAATTAGGAATTCGACAAAATTATATGATGTTTGAAAAATACATATTCGGTAATTGAATGCCATATTCAAATAGTCAACCTTTATGGGTCCAACAGATTTTCATCATTCGTTACCCAATGGTTCCCTGAGTGACCAGCAAGTATTGTAAATTTCACGATCGGATTTCATTGATTTACAATAACAGTATAAAAAATATAGAAATTAGATTACCTAAGTAATGACTTCATCATAATTTTATGTTGTGTTTCAAAGTTGACTGCTGAGATATTTTTTTTACACCGTATATTAGGCAATGGGGATAAGAAAAGTAATTGTTATAAATTTCATACCATTTTTTTTAAAAGCTTTTTTATTTTACCCTAATATGTTTAGTGGTTTTTGAGATATAGTTATTTTTATAAGTGACCAAATTCAAACATCGTTAATGCAAAAAAAAATACTCAGGCATTGAACTACTCCTTTTCCGCACAGTGCATGGGGATGGATAAAGATTATTCTCTACGGTCTGTAGCCAAGAGTTAGTATACAAAAATGGACATATTCATACATTGAGTTTGAAAAAAATAGATATGATATGAATGTTTATATAAAAAAGATTTGGATATCTGTGATGCTTCCATTTCTATATTCTGTTTTCAGTCTTCATAAGCGGGAAGTAAAAAAAGCAGTCATTTTAGAACATGACCTCATCCTTCTATTCTTATTTATACTCTGTTCTCAAAAAACCACCTTATCAAAATTAGAACCAGAAAGTGAGAAAAAGAATATCACTCCCCCACTTGCTATATTGAATGACGCAACGAATCCATAAAACTATTCAGTGTGAAAATAATATATTTTCCAACAAGGATCGAAACATACTTTGCTTGTTACACGCCACCTCGCCTGCTGCGGGAAGTCATTAATTTCCAATTCTTGTTCGTATTTTCGGAATGTCTCTTCAGTGAGAGGAGCAACAGGCGCGTTAGAATTATTTCCATCAGGCCCGACTGTGCCGCTCGTTCCGTTTCCTCCTGTGGCGCCCTCATCACGCGGCTGGTAATTCAGCCTCGTGTTCAATTTTGCAGCCAATTGTTCAGCGACAGTCTTTGCCTAAAAATATCATTTATATTTTTATGTAAATCTAATTAACAATGAGGGACTATTTGTAACTAATAATAATATGATATACTTTTACAAATATGCAATCAACCAACATAAGATAAATTTTGGAAAAAAACAATATTTTTTGATAAAATATTTCTGTTTTAGTGATTTATTTTTCTATTAAATGTATTTGAATTGCAAAAATCATTTATTTCTTTTGTGATTTTTTTTTTGGATATCAAATTTATGGAGCTTCAAGTACCAGGACGCACCAAGGTTCTTCCAGTCTCCTTCATCGATAAAGATTTTGAAAAATTGTAAATTGCATCCCCTTACCGTCGTTTGCAGACGGAAGGGCGCGATCACTACAGAGATAAGAAGTTCACGGGAACTCCATATGCATTATTTTGCAAATCACATTCCATATGCTTCCTCCATACTATATCCGTACATGTACACACACATGCGCATACATACATACACACATACAGTACAAAAAAAAACATTTAAACAAAGATAGTCATTTTCGTGATGCTAAGTTCGTTCTAAAATTGACAATTTTAGACGACATAAGATCTATGGAGGGTCGTCGAGCAGGACTGCTCTGGGTTTAAAACGATTCTCAGGCAGTGTCTCGTCATAGTTGTGGAGATCAGAGATCGTTGGGTTAAAATGTTTTCCTACCTCGCTGTGAAACTTTTGTGATATTTCACGAACGAACTCGCAGATGGTAGGTATTTTCAAGTCTCTGTGAAGCAGCGAGTTACGCACGTACCACGGGGCGTTACATATCTGTCTCAGTGATTTATTTTGGACAATCTGGAGAGTCTTCATATGTTTACGGTGAGCATACGTCCATATTGGAGCAGCGTACACCATGATTGGTCGAGTAATTGCTGTGTAGAGGAGCAGCTTGCTTTTGAGAGTAAGTTTGCTTCTCGCGTTAAGCATAAAATACAACCTTGCCTTTGTAGCATTAGCTTGACGTTTTTTAATCGCGACGTGTTCATTAAATTTAAGTCGACTATCTAGCGTGAGTCCAAGATACTTAACCGAATTGGACCACTTGATCTCTGCGTTGTGCATGCGTATGCAAGCAAAATTAGGTTTTCTAATAAAACCCTTTGAAAACATTACTGCCGCGCTCTTTTCGGTATTAATTTTGATTCGCCATTTGTCGCACCAGTCTGCTATTGTATCGGCAGCTGATTGAACCTGCGTGACAGCGCCTTGTCGATTTCGAGATTTAGCTAAAAATTTCTTTTGTGATAATTACTTTATAAATTTCAAATGAACATAAAGCTTTTCATATCCGGCAAAATGCTTTGTAAATAAAATGTCTGAAGGATGATCATAAATTCTATAGGCAATTTATTTAAGTATGTTTTTTTCCTAATCTAATTCCAACTGTAAACGTTGAACAGTTTAAGAGTGTATTGATATATTATGTAATAGTGAATAAGATGGTTACAATTCCAAAAACAAACTATGGTTTATTATGTTACCATACTATAATAATTTTGTATCTTCAATGTATTTAAAATTTCCAATATATTTGACATAATATAATAAAATTGAAGTCAGTGGTATGTATAAAAATAGTTACTGTAATATAAGTATGCGCCTGCGGTGCTCCCTTGAGGATGGCCTCGGCAGCTTGCTGAGTAGCTCCTTTGTGTTCCGCTCCGAGATTACGTTGCAAGTGAATTCGAGAGGCGAGCCGCTTAGCTAGCTCGAGCTTAACTCCTCCGCCTGATCCTGACTGACCAGCGGCCGCAGCACTGCTTCCGCTCGATTGAACACCACCCACAGCGGTCGTTGGCTGAAAAATCCACGCATTATTCAAGTATCGCATGAAGTATTTAATTTTTGCAAATCACAAAAAATTGTATTCCATACCTTCACTTCTTTGACTATCCTTTTAGCAGCGAAAATAGTTTCAATATGCTGATCCAGATCTCCCTCGACGTCTTCATCATCAGAATCTTGGAGACCGAGAGCGGCTTTTTGAAACTTCTTACGTTCATTTGCAGCCATCGCTTCAGATTCATCGAATTTAAATCCTTGAAAAAAAAATAACAAATAGGTGAAAAAAACATCAAAATTTTGATAGAATACATTCAACAAACTGTTTGAACACTTTATCTGTGAGCTAATTTAGCATGTGGTTTATGCATCAGGTGGTTTATGCATAACGCAGGCTACTTTTTGCAAATTTTCAAAATTTATTTTATAGTATTTACAGATAATGTAAATATTGTGTAAAAAATTAAATATTTATAATAAATCTACAATGTATGTTGTGTTTAATATTTATTTTGTTTTTTATTCGAGAGTATATGCAATGAAACGAATTCAATTTTTTCGGCAAAATTGGTAGGAGCGTTTAAGCACTAACATATATAGTGCTTGGGAGTCAAAGAAAAGTAATATTCTTTTGAATATTTGTTGAGAACAAATCATCTTTAACAGATTACTTAACATCAATATTTATTTAAAAGCGCAGAATAGTCTGTGTCCCACCGATAACGTGCAGGCCACTAAAAATGGAATTTTCCGTGAAAAATGTGAAAAAACTTTCAGTTGAAAAATGTGTGTGGATAACCTTTTTTTAAAGACGGTTTTATGCGACGTTATCAAAAAAGTACAGTATCTTTGTGACAGACAAGGAAAATAATTTTAAAACTTCTATAAACATAATGACATATTTCAGTTCAAGGTATGACATTGAAAGAGCATGAGGAAAATGTTAATTGTGATAATAACCTTTTCCACTAAAACCACCTCCTGTGTGAACTTTTTTTCCATCCTGTTCTTGCTTAGTCTTGTACGAGTCCCATAGCTGTTTTAGAGCAGGAGGCGGTACTTCCCCTGCACAATCGAAAGCTCGTATTACATCGCCAGCATACCGCCCCTGCTCCGGTGTTACAAATGTCCATGCGAAACCTTTATTGCCAGCTCTGCCTGTACGCCCGCATCTACAATAATATAGATTCATATACATCTCGAAGAATAAAATGTGAAACACATTACACTTGAGAGTATTCAAATTCAATTGTTTTTTAATTAATGTGATTAGAAGTATTTGACTGATGATTGTATTACCTATGGACATAATCTTCGTAGTGATTAGGGCAGTCATAGTTTACAACGAGAACGAGTTGCTTCACATCCAAACCCCTCGCTGCGACTGAAGTGGCTACGAGTAGTTTAACTTTGCCCGATTTAAAATCTACAATAGTGGAGTCACGGTCAAATTGATCAATACCTGTAATACAGAAAATATATATATTTTTTTAATACATCAATCACTTCAGTTATCAAAGTAAAACAGTGGCACTCAACCGTTTACCTGTATAATTATTTTGTTCAAATGATAATTGAGTTTTACAAAAAATGTATATAATATAATCAGGTATTGGAATACAACTGTGATGTAATTGGATTTGCAACAGCACGGCAGCAAGTCTATTTTAACATATGTCCTTACTGTATACGGAAAGATCGTCTCTAAAGAAAAACTATGTTCGTCAAGTGCAGACTTATTAGTCAAGGTGTTTATAAAACTAATTTCATAGCAAATAGCTCACTAATCAAAGGGCCAAATTTCAACTTTCAATTTGTCAGCTTTCTCCTTTGTGCAGTTTATATTGTGGTTATAATGATAATATTGATATTGAACTTACGAATCAGAATCACTAAACTAAGTAGTGTGATTGTTGATTTCATTGTGATATGTATTTGATAACTTTGTTATTCCAGTTATTGTGTTGCAAATGCTGCACCTCTTTGAGAAGCATCAGACTTTTTGTAACACAACAAGTGGAATAACAAAGTTATCAAATCTAATTTTATATTAAAAATGAACTTCAAATTGTAATTAATTCAAGCGCTGTGTACTCATTTTGTAATCTTATATAGAATTTCACCAAAAATAAATGTATGGCAATTGCCATTCAAATATGATTTTAGATTAGACTTATTTTATAGGCATTATTGTTTTAAATTAATTAACTCTAAAATAAATAATAACTCCATGAATAATAAAAGACAACTCATGAATAAAAGGAAGAATAATTGGGCCATTGTAAATATTGCAATTTCTAATCTAATTGATCACGGTCTCTAATTATACGACAAACGATTCTGCCACACACTATCAAAAAGTGAGCTAACTAAGCAGATACAATTAATATATTATAATATACCACATGATAATTTACATAAAAAGCATACAAATTTACATATCGCAACCATAGTTCCAAACGAGATTAGCAATAATATGAAAAGAAAAACAGAGATTATTAAATAATCACCAATGGACTATGTTTTAGTTTTTTTTTTAACCTGAAAGATCAAATAATGTAATATGTATCAGTACCTCCGTGTAAGCTCATGCAGTTGTAAGAAGCCTTCATGAGATCTTTCAATAAAATGTCAGCATTTTCTTGTTTATCTACAAACACGATGATGCTTCCCGTCGATTGATAAATACCAAGCAGTTCTAAGAGTTTGAAGAATTTCGCTTCATCTTCTAAAACAGCAACGTGTTGCTCAACTTCTTTACACACCACACTCCTACCGCCTACCTAAATTACACAAAATAGTGTTTTTTTTTTAAATAAATACATTAAAATGAATAGTATTGATGTGGGTATTCAATATGTAATTATAATTACCTGCACTTCAATAGGTTTATGAAGAATCCTTCTTGCTAATGCTTCCATTTGTCGAGGGAATGTTGCACTAAACATGACAGTTTGCCGGTCAGGTCTTACATTTTCAATGATCCGCATTACCTTTAATACACAAAAATATTTCTTTAGAGATTTGTTTCGACAAATATTTTGTCTGTTTTGTCTATGTAAAAAATATTTTGCATTCATACAAACATAATGTGTATATTTAATGATTATAAATTTTTGGTGTCTTTAATAATAAAGAGATTTCTTAAAAATTATTATAACATTTCACAGACCCATTAATTTGAAACTGTTATTCCTAAGCTTCCGAGTGTTGTAGCACAATGGCTACAGTAGCTACTAGTTTTTAAACATTCTAACGGTACTGGGTTTGAAGTAAACAATTCATATAGATGGAATTTTCAATTTTAATTGAATGTAAAATATATGATTTGAATTTTTATTACCATAACCAACCAAACGATAGAGTACATGGCAAAAAACTAACCCTACTAACTTAGACTCCTACATGATATGCTCCTGTTTACCGATAATTGACATATTAAAATAAATCTTCAAAGAATCCAAAGAAAAATAAAAATGAGAGTTGAGGATGAACTGAAAATTGTATATTAAAATGATAAAAGTGAAACAGATTTAAAAGATGTTAAAAAAGGATTGATACTACTTAATCTCTTGCCAAAAAATAGTGATAGCATTCAAAAGATATTCATTCACCTGCGGTTCAAATCCCATATCGAACATTCTGTCAGCTTCATCAAGCACAATGTAAGTAACCCTCCGTAGGTTTGTAACTTTTCCACCATTAGCAGCTAACATGTCAATCATTCTTCCTGGGGTGCAAACGATTATCTCTCCGCCACGTTTTAATTCTGCTATCTTAATGGAAATTCGTAATAGAAATTTTCAATAAAATTGTTATCTCGCATTATAAATACATCTGTGCGTTAAACATATTTAAAAAAAAAAATTGTGATCGAAGGTAAAAGCATTAATAGAAAATAATTATGAATAAACATTAGATTTACCTGTTCTGATATTCCCGTGCCACCATAAACACAAACAACATGCAAGCCTAACGATTTACAAAATCTTTTAATATCCTTTCCAATTTGCATACAGAGTTCCCGTGTTGGAGTCATAATGAGAGATATGGGACCGTCCATCTCATCCAATGCTGGCTGGTCTAATATGTGACGGAACATTGGAAGCATGAAGGCCAACGTCTTACCGGATCCAGTCTTTGCAATTCCTATCAGATCTCTGAAATTTGACAATGATCAATACCTAATAATGCACACAGAATTTAAGCAAGCTCAACTTGATCGTTGCTACAAAATTGGAAACAAAAAATATTTGTCTGATTTTATTAGTATCATATATTTTTTCGTGTTGTAATTGACCTTGTCATTTAAAAAATTTGCAGTCCTTAGAACTGAAAAATTAAATGAATCTATGGGGATAAATTTATTGAATAAGACAAAAAATGTTTTTGTTTAAAATAAGAAATATTCTTTGAAGAAACAGTGACAAATATTTAAATGAGAAGTTTGAATAACTATGTAAAATTATATTTTATACCTTGCAGTATTCAATGTATCTTTATGAAAATGATAAATAATTTTGTTTAAGATAACTCACGATCGGCAGAAATTTAATAATCTCGTTGTAGTGTAACCTTAACGTAATGCTGGGGTGAACAGGCACAGATAATCAAAAAACACGGATGAACTATTAATTAATTTTTCGATTAAAAATACCATTCTATATATCCATAGCACCCCAATATTTTTTCCATGTATAAATACTTCAGAGTGATTTTACTTTGTACCACGATTAAGTTACTTTATGTATCTAATACAGTATTGCAATTTTTGCAACAATTTAGTAGTCACCATCTTCGTTATAAAAAGTTTGTTTGACAAAAAATTGCCTTTCATAAAACCTCGTACAGCTTGAATCCATTTAGTTTTGAACCAAAATATTTTTGATATTCAATGTATATTTGTGCAAGCATCTGATAAGGTATAAATCATTGTGATCGAACATCAATCGATTACAGATTAATCAATCAATGTTCATAGTTCAAATCGATTGTGTATGTTTTAAACATATACAATATATATCTTGTATATTGAATTCATGCACGAATAATCGGGAATTGACTGTATATCACAAGTGTGATGCACATTTACAAAAAATACGGTTACAATATTACAAGACAATTTAAATGAATAGCTATTCTACAATCAAATATTACCCAATTGATGACTAATTATGGAATATAATCACGTTTTAATCGAAGTTATTAATGTCAAATATAGACAAACCTCCCAGACATGATAGCCGGTATAGCCTGAGCCTGAATAGGAGTAGGTTTTTCGTACGCAAGTTTCTTCAAAACATCCAATTCTTTTTTGCTTATACCGCATTGTGCCCAATTTTTAATAGGCTTAGGACAACCTTTGCCCCTCACTCCTATACCTTCCAATTCTATTCTATAAGCGTCAACTTCTTCTTGTGTCATTCTGGATATTTCTGGGACCTGTAATTGGCAGAACAGGGACAATTAATTCTTCTTATGTTAAGTTTAATAAAATATAGATTAAAAGATGAGATGATATTACGATACCTCCGTATAAAACTGTTTCGTGAATGGCTGATATTCAAGAGATGAATGATCAACTTTGGCCAAATCTTTGCGTTGTCGTGAAGCCAGATTAGCTGCGGTATCTTTGATATCTTCAGTTTCTTCCTCAGAAGAATATTCAAGACCATCCTGATTTTGCTCTATCAGTTCGCCTATTAAAATTAAATGAGTATCGCAACATAAATAAGAAAATTATATATAGAGTGTCAGCAAATTATCTTGAGAAATACCTTTATTTTTCGCTTCCACGGATTTATCATTTGCAGTCCCTGTAAGAATAACGACATCAGTACCAGTTAAAGGTTGTCCTTTAGAGCTGTCAATTTTTCCTCTCGCTTGATCTAACTTATTAACTTTACGCACTTCCTAGAAATAGTTGTTAATGATACATTTGAAATTTTTCATCTGCATAACCATTGAATTAAATTTATATACAAATTATGTATTTTCATACACATATTTTTTAAAAATTTACAGTCGAATTATTTATTCATAACTGAAACGAAACCACTGCTTGTGAAAATGATTAAATTTACTGTATATATAATATTATATTATGTTCAACAACAGAAATAATCAATGATATGATGTTTTGAGCAGGGCATCGAACCGCTATTTTTTTTCGTTCTGGTTCAAGTAAAAAAATATATATTGGTTCGGTTCCAGTTTTTGTTCTGGTAAAAATAACGGTTTTCGGTTTAACTCAAATCCAAAAGCCCAGAAATTTACCAATTTGCTCAAAATATCTCCGTGACTCGTTTTTTTTTTTTTTACCTCACCGAGGAATTTAGAAACCTCAAAACCCTATGGTAATTTACCGATTTGCCCAAAATACTAGCGTGAAATGAAAAATAACGGTTTAACGGTTTTTGGTTTTCGATTCCGTTCCTGTTCAAAGCCCTGGTTTTGAGTAGACAACATAAAAACAATTTATGAATGTACCTGTTGGACTTCCATCATAAATGCATCTAAAGGATCGATTTCTTCTTCAAGTTCAACCTTTGGTTCTTCCACACTAGTGCTAGTACCGGCATCTTCTCCTGTTTAAAAACAGCTTCATGAATAATAGTTAAATACGGAATAAATTTACAATGAACGATTCTGTCAACTTGCTTAGTGCTTACCAGTTATACTTTTTATGTCAACATATATAATATGTTACATGTAATATCAATAAAAGCAAAACTTTATTGATATTACATGTAACATATTGTTTTTAGGTAACAAAATAAATGGTCAGAGTTTAAATCAATTTTTGGTCAGAATTTAAATAAACTTTCGGTCAGAATAAAATTCAATTTTTAATCAGAATAAAAATATGAACAGTCAGAACAAAAATATTATACGGTCAGATTTTATAACCATTTTCGTTAGGTTGTTTTTTTTTTAATTTCATTTAAATTATGACTATTTTATATAAATTCTGACCATTAAATATTTATTCTGCCCTCTGTACACTGACCAATATATTTTGACCATTTAATATAAATTCTGATAAAAATATGACCGAAACTGTATTAAAATTCTGACCAGTTTAATACGAGCCTTATATTTATAGAAGTCATTAACTCATTTTAGGTTTGTCCCAATTTTTTGGTTAAATATGAAAATGTGTAATTTGAGAAGAAAAAAAGTAAGTAAATTGAATATTATTCTAATATCAAATATGATGTAGCGCTGTAAATTTTTTTGAATAAAAAATGTACGTTTAGGGAAATAATTTAACCTTCATCCCCAGAATCATCTTCCAATGACCATTTCTTCATTGATGGTATCTGAATATTTGCTGTGAGACTTCCTCTCTGCACCTCTCGTTTCGTAACCTCAAGCTCTTTTCGTCGTCGATCTACTCTCCATCTCTCAATTCGTTCACGACGTTTTTGCATCTCAGCTTCCAATTGCTTTTGTTCTTCTTCCTTGAACATCAAGAAAACAAGCATAATAGGTCCATGTTAGAGAAAAAAAATCAACATTAACTTGATTTAGGTGAATAACTACTGACAAAAAAATACTAGAAGAACTTTTAGCTTCATAGCTTCATAGTAGAATCCAATGAATAGACAAAATAATTAATAGCCTTACTGAAACTTAGTAGTTGTACTTCTTGTGTTGATTATACTTAAAACTTTATGATCGGGTGTCTGTAACGATACTCTCGCGGGGAACGGTCATTTTGTAGTGATCAGCACAAAAATATATGTTTTTCTTAAAATCAACACAACTTCTAATCCATTCAATATTTTCAATTGAAATTATCAAGAAAGTCAACACTGACATTTAATCTTTCAAAATAACCTAAAATCATTCTGAATACTCAATAATTTCACTACATTAGAGTATAGTAACTCATGTTATTTATTGCTTATCTGTGAAAAATGAGACCGATTTTAGGGGTCTGGCAGCTATTTAAAAGAAACCATTAAAACTTGTGAATCAGTCTATGTAACATGGTTTTATCATTATTTTTAATTTATTATAAAATATAGGTGAATGTATTATCTAAAATTCTCATGCTATATGCATAAAATAACTACAAGTAAAATTAAGTAAACTATTGGATGAATGGTAACTATTCACGTAAGGCTGGCACTAACCAAAGGAGTATGTTGCAGTCATCGCATTTTGTAAACAACTGATCTATATATCTAGCAACGTAGTAGAACTCATGATAATTAACTATGACATTGATATTTCACACCAATAGATAAATAAACCTGTGATATTACGTGACCCACAAACAACCGACAGAATAAAAAAAAATGTATTTTCATGTCCAGCATTTTACTGACAGCCCGCAAAAAATGTAAATTTACAATTCCGACAACGATGTGTTAAGAAGACAAGTATATTTGGAATATGGAGCGAGGCATGTTTTCAGCACGAAATGGGTTTACAAAAGACCCTGAGCCTGACATAGTTATAAAAATTATCAATAGCAGGACATCTCACTATCAATTTAATATTAACTGATATTTTGTCTTGATTGCGTCAATTAAAATCACTGTTAGACTTTTTTTTTTCAAAACATTTGACATCACCTATATTATTTATTTCTACAACATACTCAATGCATAAAACCACTCGTGTCTCAACTGCTTCGTCATCTGAAGCAGTCTCAGGTTCGTTAGTCAAAGTGTCAGTGCAATGTTTTCCAGATGAGTGGTGTTGGTCGCAGACCGGGTAAGCATTGCGTCCGCCTGATTCAAATGACATATGCACAGAATGAAAGTGACCGACACCCTTCTCTTGTACAGCATACGACTGCCAACTCTCAGGCAAGAGAAAGGTAAGCCCAACATATGAAGGGGCAAGTACTTTCAATATTCGAGTAGATAAAACTCGAATATTTCAAGCAGTGGTGTAGGAAGGGGTCTTGCTGCCCGGGGCAGTCCTTGAATTTGCCGTCCCCAATATGTCCTCTAATTTGGTTTTTAAATCATTTCTACTATTTTTTTATTTATGTGTTATGTATACTCAATACCATACCATACTATGTTTTATTCTGTATGACGTTCTATTTTTAAAATGTGTTTCGTTGATTCGAATGAAACAATTGAAGTATGAAACTTCAGTAGAATAAGAAAACAATTGCAACCTGTCACAATCTCACGATTTTCGTCTTGATTATAAGATTGATTTATTGATTTATAAAGTGTAAAATTATGTTATCAAAATAAAATTGAACCAACACATAAGTGTTTCAGTATAAACTATAAACATAACATATGAACTAGGAGTTTTAACTACAGATGGCTTAATTTTTTTTATGTATAAATATAATTTCTCGAAAAATATTGTATTTATTTTTGAAAATTTCGCCCCCAACAATGTGCCGCCCGGAGCGGTCCGCCCCTACCACACCACCCTTGCTATTCCACTGGTTACAAGACCTGTATACCTTGTCAACATTGCCAGGATCAAATTCCGAATCATCTTCTTTCAAATGTTTTTCATTTGATTTAGAACGTTCAGTATCCTTGGGTCGCTCAGATTCTTTAGAACGTCTCCTGGAAGACTTGGAAGATCCAGAGGGGCGTTTTTCATTTTCTCTTTTGCTATCTCTGCAACGAAAACTTAATGGAATTAGCATCAGATAAAAATTTATCTAATTTATGAGAATTATTGCAAGCAAACCTACGTTTTGCGTTCTCTGCTATGTGAACGTTTTTCACGTTTGGTTTCCCTGTCACGGCTTCTACTGCGTCTATGTTTCGATGACTTAGGTAAGCGCTCTCTGCTACGAGATCGTCTTCTCTTGCGTTCAGGACTCAATGATTTACTATGAGAGCGGCGCCTACCTTCCCTTTCACGTCTGGAATAAATAGAAATATAAACTTAACCTATAACACCGATATTTTGTAAATTAACAAGTATGTATATTTAATCGACTGCTTACCCACTCCTGGTCATTTTAAAGATCGATGCGACAGTTAACTGGAACCGAATTGGTAATGTCAATAAAAAATAACTTGTGACATCTGCAAAATTATTAAGACGGCATCAAGGTAATATTATTGTTTATGCTTAACCGCCATCATAATAGACAATACAATTATAAAAAATCTAGCGTTATTTGATATTTTTGATTTTTGATCCTGTTACTGTTACTGTGGCCGTTTTATTTATCAAGATGTACTTAATTTTGTGAATTAATATGTGCTTATTTTTTGCCAATCTTAGTTATTCCCTTAGGACAATAATAAAATGCGTCATCAAATTTATTTATAACAGTCTTATTTATAAATATAGAAAATTACACAAAAAGACACTCATTTTTAAATAAACTGTTTAAGCAAATAATAGTGTCTTAATACACAAAATTTAAGAAACCAATTATTTTCTAATGTAATATTCAATATATTTTTATTCAGAATACAATAGCATTATGCTTTGTATTACTAACAACATATTATTATTATGGTTTTTTGTCATAAAAAGATAGTCAGTCCAAGAGAGTTTGGCTTTTTTCAGATCAGAGAGGTAAAAGTAATTTGGTTACTGTTCTCGACATTTTATATTTCTGCTGATCTTTATAAATTTATAACAAAACACAAATAACAAAGCTCAGTTTCTGCTCAAAATCAATTACAAATTGACTGGTAGATACTAAAATACTGGCTAAGGCACTTTTGAAAATAAAATGAATTGTGATTAGGGTATCCAATCCCGGAGCCTTTTTCCAATCTCGGGATTTCGGGATTGATAAATTTTCAATCCCGGGATTGAGATAAATTTACCGAGGAATTTAAAATCTCCGATTTGGTATACTTTTCCCTAGGATTCTCACGAAACCTCGTTTTTTTTTTTTTAGCTCACCGAGGAATTTGAAATCTCCGATTTGGTATGCTTTTCCCCGAATTCTCATAAACCTCGTTTTTTTTTTTTAGCTCACCGGGGAAATTGGAATCGACAATTTGCCAATTTCGTCTCACTTTTCGAGATTTACTCAAAATTTCTCAATCCCGAAATCCCGGGATCACGATCATGTCAATCCCGGGATTTCGGGATCAGAAAATTGAACGGGATCCCGAATCCCGAGATTGGATGCCCTAATTGTGACGGTTGGTTCAAAGCATTATTAACATAAAGCACTAAAGTAATCATACAGTGGTTATCAATAAATGATCACGTTCTATTGAAAAAATCATAACATAAAATATATTATATTTATATTTAACCACTGAGAGGAATTTAAATTTAAATACTTTATCAATGTATCATTTCATACTAATCATCTGTAGAAGATAAAGAAAATAGTTAAACTTCAATTTGTAATTAGTGATGGGAAATAGTACCACACAAACTTAAATTCAGTCAGATGATTGAAATGCTGCAGTCAGATTGACGTTTTGTGACTTGGCCTTTATGATTAGTAAAAACTTTGACCATTTAAAATTACTAATTTTTGCCTGAGTTACACATTAAAATTTAATTAAACTAATCAATTGATAATGCCAGCGATACACGAAACTGGTCTTGATCTTTAAATTAATAATGTGGAATTACTTAAAAGTCTTTCTTTGAATTATAATACCTATCCACTTAGAAGAAACAGGTAAAACTTAAAAAGTGTAATATGTAAATAAGGTACTTGTGTCCAAGTATCCCTTGGTCAGTAAATTAGTCTTTTGCATTTTTTGCCGCTGTATTAATAATCAAATCGTCTTGATGCGCATGCCCTGGATATCCATATTTCGCGGCTATTTTTGAAACTACGTTTTCCCACTAGGTAGGCACGATAGTTTCTGATTTTTTTTATTGTAACCTTGAATGACATTAAAGATGAATTTCATGTTTGGTGACAATTTTTTTTTTTTTAATTTGTTGATGTATTTATATTTTTATTTATGTATTACGTGTGTGAAACGAACTCGTTTTTCATTCGTTCCAATTAATAAATATACACATCGATAAATTAGTATCAAATAATATCGAAGTAGTTCAGGGTAAATACTTTTAATATTTTACATTTTGAATTTATCAATTTATGTATTTTTATTTTTGCTGACAAATGGGCATAAATTGCGCACGCGCAAGTTTGAAATAAATACAGCCGTTTCGTGTTCTGTTACAGCGCTCAGCCGTGCGACTACTAACATAACAAGTACCCAATATTTTATTTACAATGGTTTTACTGTATTGTTTAAGTAAATATATAACACAATGATTCATACAGTTGGAAGAAATAGATTATTAAAAAAAATACATTTTTTTTAACTCCAGGAATAATCAAAATATGCATTTTTACTATTCACGACATGAGCGGTAATAAAAGATTTTTACACACCGCTTTGTCAGCCATTGATAGCTTCAACTTGACGTTTGTAACTTTTTGACAGATGTTATAATATCTGCCGATATCATCCAGCTTTGTCAATACGCCAAAAGTATTTATCATAAATAGTCAAGAATGAGTGGGTTACTGTGGGGGATTAAAAATGGAGATATTGAACAAGTTAAAGAAATCGTGGAGACAAACGTAAGTAATTGAATGCCTTGCCGAAATTGGAAATCCATTTCCTGTGTTGTGCATCTTTAGATGCGATTTCGTGCGCTTATTGCTTAGTCATAATTTGTCACCACAATAAAACGTGTTATGCTGTTCTAAAGTAACTATTTCATTGTTTGATTATTTAAAATTAATTTCCCCATTTTTAAAACGATCGCAATATTAATTGAGGATACTATTGAAGTAAACTTATTTGTTTATTTCTGATTGTGCTTCCAGAATATAAATGTGAATGAGATGATTGACGGCAGAGCTCCACTACATTATGCTGCCGATTATGGCCAGCGAGAAGTTCTCGTTTATCTACTTGATAAAGGTGCAGATCCTAATGTAAATATACTATAAATTTCTTAACAATAATCTTCAGCGAGTTAATTCCTAAATATGTTTTTCAACTATTCTTTTTCTTGCCGAAAATTTACTAAATCCCGCTAATACGATGCAATTCTCTAGAAAATTAAATTTTGTATAGGCTTATATTAAAAACCTAATTAATGTTGGAATAAAAAAACTAATAATTCAAGCAAATTACGAAATATTATTACAGAATTGATGGTTTGTTTTAATACTTTACATTTCGCATGTTATGGTGACTTTTTCATACTGATATTATATTTCCCTGATTCCCACACATGATATTTTGGCATCTTTATACTCATAATTGAATTGTCTACAAAACCGCATTATTCATAGCGGAATTTAGTTAACCTTCAGATAGAAAAGATTAGCATTGTAAATCATATTTACCATTGCTATCTTTAAACATTGTAAACTTACTCTAATTTATGTCTACAAGATGAACTCGCCTTTCACTATATTACTGAATATTTTTTTGAAACATGATTATATCGAAGAATTTACTTAAAGAATAGAATTTTATTCAAGGTATTTATATTACATTAGATTTATATATGTGACATTAAAAAAACATAGTCATCCCCATCATAGACTGTGAAATAAACAATACCTGTACAGTAAGTCCTCGACTTACGCGACTTCGACTTACGCGACTTAAAAAAAAATGCATTTTTTACTTTGCTGATCTTTATTTCTTTGTGGTGTAAAGCTCGTAAAGGCCTACACAACATTAAAGTGACCGGTGAAGCTGCCAGTGCAGACTTATAGGGGGCTGCGAAGTTTATCAAGAGTTTGGCAAATATCATAAAAGATGACGGTTATCTGCCACAACAAATTTTTAACGTAGACGAAACGGGATTATATTGGAAAAAAATGCCAGATCGTTCATATATAGAATACTAGAATATACTTCCAACAAGAATATATAGGTGAACTTGTAGAAATGACCAAATAACTGAATCTAGATCTGAATGAAGAGGATTTCGTCAATTTAATCGACAGTTATTCAACAGAAGTGAGTAAAGAAGTTTTAATGGAATTAGACGATTTGACAATAAAAGACACTTTTTTAGAAGAAAATGAAGAACCAAAGCTATTTGAAACCAAGAAGATGGCTGAAAAGTAATCTACATAAAGCTGAATACACCGATTTATATACTTTACTGAATAAATAATATTATTATCTATAAACAATTGTTCTATTGATTATTTATACATGTAGTTCTATTATGTTTTCAACTATCATTTGAAACTGACACATATCATATAAAATTTAAGGTTTGTTCGACTTACGCGAAAACCTTCATAACGAATTAATCGCATAAGTCGAGGACTTACTGTATTACTTATTTCATATTGATCAAAACCAATTTCATTGGCTTAATAAAAAATGTGGATGTCTCATCTTATTGAAACTTTCATTTTACTGGAAAGAGAATAACAGGTAGAAAACAATAATTTTACAATGTTAATAAGTAGTTGTTTGCATTTAATTTTTTGATGGCTTCAATTTTTAATTTTCTGATCTATTAAGAAAACTTGTTATTCATGGCCAAACATAAACACGAATATGAAAGTAATCTAACTGTTTATGGTATTATACTAGTTTGATACAAAGTTAGTGGTTTTTTTTTTTTTTAAATATTGCTTTGAAAAGGTTGTGTTGGGATACAACATCAGTAAAACAAGTTAAAATTGATTAACTTATCTGAATTATTCTAATTCCTCTGGAATATTGAATATTTTTGAATACTTTTTAACACATATGCTTAATGCTTTTGTAAAAAGCCCATTATATAAAGAAATTGGAGCATATTTATGTGAAACAGCATATAACATTTTACAATATTCCACTAGACATTCAAAGCTTAACGCAAAAATGATCGTTCCATTGCAGTAATTCATTTTTTCAAAATTGTAATATTTTTCAATGTTTTTAGGTTTTGGATAAACATGGAATAACAGTTCTGTTAGCAGCAATATGGGAGGGCCACAAAGAATGTGTTGAAGTGCTGTTAAAGAATGTACGTACCATTTCTTATTGCATCGTTATTCACCTGATGGTATTAGAAATTCCTTTAACCAACACGAATAAACTGACACGATTATACTTTACATTACAGGGAGCATCAAAGAGTGGAGTAACACCAGATGGGATGTCTTACATAGAAGCAGCTGAACAAGAAGAAATGAAGCAACTTCTTACGTAGAATTTTATGTTTATTTTATTGGTGTATTTTTTTGTTTTTTGGGGCTTTATTCATATTTATAACATTTCATTTAAGTATATACAATGTTTATCATTTGAAATTTCACTTTCGTAACTGTCAATTTTTTTTTCACTATGTAACATTACCTATTTTTTAAGATATTTATTATCTATTAGTTGATGTTTCGGTATATTTAAAGTTTGCCATTTATGTATTGGACATATAACTTTGTTTGTTTTGTAATCTTGACAAGAGTCGCAATAAAATAAAGTTTCATGGCACACTGAAATATATTCATTAGACTTAGAAACTAGGAAGTGTAAGTTTTTAAATCTTTCGTAAATTGATATTGCTCTTTCGCTGGTGACTGTAATATCATTTAAATAATAAAATATTAAACTCTCAAAAATCTTTTATTATGTAAAAAAAAACACAAGATCTACATATATTTTACCATCCTTCACAACACACACTTACACTCATTGAAAGACATTGAATATGATGTAATAACTAGTTTAAAAAAACACAAATTTCAAACAAAACAAAAAGCATATATTTTTTTAAAAACTATGTCCACTGCCAATGACTAGCATATGGACTCCTATGGAGTTTATTTCAACAATGTTTCTAATAGAACTGCTCGGTTGCTTAAAACAGTGCTCCGCAACCGGTGTGCCACCACGCACTGGTGTGCTTTGAGCCAATACAGGTGTGACGCGGTCAAATAAGACAATATTATAACTAATCGAAATCCTTTTGCAATCTATGGAAGCACTGTCTGCAAATTCAAGAGAAATTTATAGAATTAAGTAATGACGGGATGTTACAACTTTGCTTCGCCGAAGTTCCATCAGATGTTTTCTGGATTTCCGTTAAGAAAGAATATCCTTGCATTTCCGACAAAGCCATCCCAACACTACTTCCATTTCATATTCACAAGAGCCAAGTTTTTCTATTAATTAAAAATGATGGTCTTGACCAAGAACTTCAATTTGCGCTGTCAAATATTGAGCAGAATACAAAAATTTTGTGTTCATTAAAACAAGTGCAGGGTGGGTATCATATCAATTATTAAGATTGCATAAAAGTAAATATAGTATAGTTATAATGTAGGCATACCTATCGATTAAAAAAGAAAATTTGTGTATCAAATTAATATCTATATATTTTAGCTTTTGATGTGCCGCGGAATTCAAGGAAGAATTTTGGCATGTCGTATGTGAGAAAAGGTTGCGGAGCACTGGCATAAAACATATTTTTTTAACAGAGTAGGGCTAGGACAGGATTAGTGGTAAGCGAATCGCTTTCTATAAGATAATTAGGGGAGAATCACAAGCATCACATGCCTTCAACAGATATTTATAAATCTATCGAGAAATCAAATAATGAAACTGCCCTTACTGGGATTTGTACCAGTGAGCTCTGTAACTGAAGTCAACGACGTTGACCACTCAACTGCAGACCTGAACAAGTAAAAAATTCATTAGTTAAATCAGACTTTTCTAATAGATTCATATATAGAACAACTAAACAATATGACGAACTGTTACTGGAAACGACATAAGATTATTATATAAGTTGTATAATAATAAATGTTTTTGTACCTTCTCAAATAAATAATCATAAGCTTCAATAATGCTGTGCTAAGGATCAAAACTTACTCATCCTTCAAAAATATTTAATTGATGCATCAGATGATACAGAATGTGTAAAATGGTCATCTAATCGCATCTTACCACCATGTTTTTAAGTATTTTATAACAATTCAATAGAGTTTCTTATATTATTCATAATACATATATATATATATATATTAACTTATAGATTGCGAGTCAGTTAGCTACAGCAATTCATTTAGAAAGAATCTTTCATTCGAGTCTATCAATATGCCTATTAAACTCCACAATAAAAATGAATTTAATGAGTAAGTTAATAAGCTAACATTTGTATTCCCTTATGATGATGGAAACAGGGAGGTATATAATGTGATGAGATAATAATCAGTCCTCTCTCAATATATCCTTTATTATTATTATCAAATAAATAATAAGTGGCGAAGTTCTCGTTAAATACATTTTATATTAATAAATGGATCTGAGATAACAATGTCTTTTAAATATATATTCACTAAATCAATTAATGAGATTGGAAAGTCTTTGACTAGTATGTGAAATTATATCAGTGGCTTAGTTCTATAGTGCTACAACTAGAATTTGGTCATTTTGAGATACGGCTGATCAAAGTTTTGACGGATCTAAACTGAGTTGTAAAAAAGTGATTATTATTTGTTTCATCTTTATAGTCAGTCATTTAGTCATTTATCTCAATTCAATTAAAACTTATTGCAACATTGACAGAATCATAAAACAATATTTCAAGTTGTATTTATAGGAAACTGAGAAAAAACTAGTAATTGTTTCTAGTTGTACTTTTGTGGAGTTTATAGAAGAGAAATATCCAAATATAATGGGTAATTTAACTCCAACCATAATTTTCAATTTCCAATTGATCTATGGAACTAGGCCATCGATATATATATATTTATTTCATATCTAATTAGTTAATTTTTTTCTTGACAGTCAATTTCTGGTGGGCACATACTTTTTATAAACTTACAACACAACAAAGTATTTATTTCAAAATTTTACTGATGTTGAAGACTGGTTTTTTTCGTTGAATGTGCGTTTCAAGTGTTATATATATATCTATATATAATTTAAATATATATTTTTTTAATTTTAAATAAAAGGCATTACAGCTAATGCCAATTTGCTACTTTGATATTTCGAAATTGTGGGAAAGATTAAACGAGATAAACTCAATGAGTATTTATGTTAAGTCACTAGAGATCAACTCAAGAAGAATTGACATTACAAACACCCCTGTTTTCTGAGATCTCAAAATTAAATTAAAGAAAATCAAAATTTCCTGGGAATTGAAACCAGAAACTCTTACCATCTAAACCACAGGGGTGACAATTCATAGTTATTTATCAGTGGAAAATCCCCTCTATATTAAATTGGTGCTGATATATAATATTTTTTATTTAAATTTAAAAAATATATATATATTTAGCATTACACCAAATGATAATGCATTTAATATTTTGAAATTTTAAAATAGTATGAGATAAACCTGATGAGATTTTTTATACATCAGTCAAGATCAATTCAAGGACATCACAAACCCACCAGATCGCTAAGGCAACGCTCTTACTACTAGACCACAGAATTGTAATTACTTTTATAAACATTTTAATTAAAAAAATATTACATATATTTTGATATAAAAAGACATTTTATAATATTATAGAAAAAAAAATTGTAAAAATATAATAATTTTTAATTTCTATTAAAAACTAACTGAAACAATTTTACTTTATTCACAGAATTACCAACATCACTTGGATTTTGTTATGCATTTATGAATCAAGTGAAGGATAGATATAAAAATAAATTCCAATTAATGACAAAACTCCAAATAATATGAAATAAAAACGGGGTTTACTCACAAGCGATTTCAGATGCAATGAAGTGGTTGTGTATGCTTGAAAACCAAAAAAAAGACGTGTCTAAGAGATCTTTCTCATTTTACAGAGCAAACACTACTCAATGTTCTTTAAAATGAGGAAGTTTTAGCACGCTTCGTTCGCATACATTTTCTCTTTTTTTCAAAACATACATTTCACTCAAACACAAGTGAAAGCATCTTAATGTAAAGCTGACTATTGAAGCAGTTCCAGAATATTAGAATTGGGTGACATTTGCAGTAAACAAAAACTATATTTATAAAAAAAATTATAGTTCATTACAAAGTTTGATCAAATGATTATCACATTATTGTTGATAGAGTGCGGGACATATAAAAATACGTTTTTTATACTGTAGGTTATTTGCGGGACACATCATATTGAAGATTTTTTTGTTGGTGTGAAATACAATGTCTCAATTAAATATCATGAGTTCTACTACTTTGATAAATATATAGACCAGTTGTTTACAGAATTCAATGACTGCAACGTACTCTGTTCAATGTCAGCTTTATGTGAGTACCATTTATCCATTGTTCTTTAGGTATATTTTTATTATGTTTGCACTTGTTTATATAATTGTAATTATTTATAAGCATATATCATGAGAATTTTAGATATTACATTCACCTATATCTCTATTGTCTATTGTTATAGGCGCAGTGATGTAGGAAGGGGTCCTACCGCTCGGGGCGGTCCTTGAATTTGCTGTCCCCATTATTTACTCTAATTTTGTATGGGCGCTGTACTACTGCAATGGCTCCCTATTACAAAGTCATATTGTTGGGTAGAACTCATTTTGTAAAATTTTACTATTATAATATGTAACAGTCATTATCACACTTTTTAATTCATTTTTTTCTATATCATCACAACCATGAGGTAGCTGCTCACAACATATTTTTATAGTTCTCCATCGCCTTTTGTGAATTTTTTATACTTGCTTTTCTTTACTGGACAGTAACATGCTTTACTTTGAGAATCCAAATAGGATTTGCATCCTAGGGTTAAAGTTCCTGTGTACAATATCTTAGAAGCTCCCTTGCATCCTGTAAAGAAAAAATTATGACTTTTAAAGCTTTTTTTAAAATCTTTAATTTATGAATTAACACATTCTATGCGTTGAACATGGCTCCTGGGCCCAAACAAAAGGTATAGTCACAAGGTGAACACAAGTCATGTTTATGTGGGTGGATTCACAATGTTAACAATTTATAAATCTATAGCGTGGCATTGATTAGTCATACTTAGTCTTAGCAATATAATAGAACCTACTTCGTGTCATTCGATTCTGATTTCAGGTTTTACAGATTTTCTGTACAGTAATTCAGCATTAATCATCGTTAATCGGTTTCATTTAAAATTGTCAATTAATAAAGCAAAATAATTCCAAAAGTTATAACAGGGCATTACTGTAATGTATGAGATGTTTTTTTGCGGTGAATGTGTTATCTTTTTTACCATTGTTTTTCTTTAATTTATCCAATCTAAATTTTGTACAATTTGTGCAATGATTCAGATAATTTACTCTAGTAACTTTAGGCAATAACTACATTGCCATAGTAGAATTTTGCGAATTTATCCAAAGAGAATTATAAAAATTACAATATGTTTATCACAGCATAATTCTCTTGAATTAGATTCAAATGCTGATCAATAATTTGATGCTGTTCTTGTAAACCACACAAAAATGTGAGGCGGACAGTAATTTGCCTAGGGCTGCCTTTAAAGTGTGAATTCTTTTATTCCAAATAAAACGATAATACACCAAATAACTTACCTTTTACAAAAGCATCCCCACCAATAGACGGCTTGTATGTTTCACAATAGCTATACAAGCACCTTTGAAAATCCAAATCACACTTCTCCTTTCCAGAATTACATGTGTCATAACATTTATCATGATTATCACAACAGATAGTCATTTCTCCAATTGGAAGATATTCAGAGTTGATTTGAATACCCAATGACCCGCAGCCATCTGACGATGGTACATGATTTCGGTTTTTTCCAGGCGAACCACCTAAAATATATATTAATATAACGTTTTTACCAATCTTTATTTAAGGCAAGAAAAAAAAGTTATTGGGTATAAAAAAGCACTGTTTAAAAGCAATGCTTTAAAAAAATATAAGTGTGAAAGTTTTATCTTTCAAATAAAATAACCAACAACCTCAAATTATTTACACTGAGTTAATTGCAATGAGATATCAATAACAATCAACCAAATAAAACACTTTTCTCTTTCTATGTGTGCAATGATAATGACAGTTTTAATACTTTTATATTGAAGAAGATTTTAGCAAAAGGATTTAAGAAACCAAAGTTTGAAGTTAAGCTGAGAAAGAGAGATTTATTTACCATAAAAGAATACGAATAAAAACAAAACATATTTTTTTACCTTCTGGACATTTGTAAACACAATTTTCGTCAACGGCAGCATCAAAAACATCATGCACAGACTTAAATTTTTCAGCAAGCGTAATAACATTTTTCATAACATCACCGAAAACAGTTTCGGCGGCAAGTACAGCATCTCTCAAATTGCTTAGCATTCCAGAACCCATCCCCGTCCACGCATATCCAAGGAATGTTAGGCAATATATAAATATTTTCATGTATGGAATTTCCATTTTGACTTATCTAAGCAAGAAGACTGTCACTTGAAATGAGTATTTCGGAATTGATAGTATGAAATCAAATTCCATGCAAAAGAACTTACGAATGACGTGTTCTACAATCATTTGAATTCGTAATTCTGGAAATCTGCCAAAAGTCAAAAATAAATTTTAAGTAATATATATAGCATTATTACATTTTAATTGTATTAAAAAAATTAACATTTGACAAATTGTGTAAATTCAAATAATAACATCTACCAACAGATAATGTGTCACATCATTATTACAAATAAATGTATACTATTAAGAACTAGTAAAGTGACGAACAGTGACGTTTAAACTATAATATGAACAAATATGAACTGTCAAAACCACGAACTGAACCGGTAAAAATATCATAGATAATATTATAGAAAAAAAACATATGCACCACTTATGATCATATCTAGGAAAATTACGGCCTGCGATAATAATGTGAATAAATTTTCGACGTATCTACATTTGCAAACAAAAATTTTCTTTGTTAAATTATAACAAAACGTTGCTGCACATTTAATTTCCTGTATGTAAGTAAAAATAGTGTGATACCAAACAAATAAAAATATCACGCGCAGGAGCAAATCACAAAAATATACGGATAAACTAATAACCGTGACGGGTCTTATTCGTCTCATCTGCTGTCATCGACTTCTAAGACACGATTTAATGAATGGTAAATAATTTTAGTATTTTAGGAACCGGCTCTCCGAACCGAAATAATTTTAGGAACCGGATCGGCAGAACCGGTGCGAACCCATAGCAGCACACCACTGATATTATGTATGCTCAATGTTTACACTTTTTCATTAATGTTTTTGACAGTTCTTTCTTAATCCACACATTTGAAAAATTTAAAAGATGACGATGAATGGCCCTAATAGCAGCGTGTCGTGTAAAGATAAAAACCAAATTAAATCTGAAATATCCGATGGATATGATGTAATTGTTTTGTATGATGGATATTCCTCTATGAACTCAGATGGTACGGAAATGAGAGCAAATTGTACTTGCACTTTGTTAAAAGGTCCAAATAATATTATTGTAGATACAATGACTGCATGGGACAAAGATAAGATTCTCGCAGGTAACATAAGTTCAATTAATGTAATAGTAGGTATACAAGGATGTGTAAACAATAGGTAATGGCATCTTTTTTATTTTCGATGGATTCAGGGTCATTGTTAAAGTCAGGGTTTTGTCCTTTACCATCTGAGTGACGTGACAAATGTTTGGCTAAAACGATCAATCAATAATTTTTAAACGTTTGTTAGAGTAACAATGAATGCAAAATGCTTATGCACTGTTCTTGTGTGTGTGGCAAGGGCTATAAAATAATAAAGATTGTTGATTATATACCATAAACACCATGAGAATTGATTCAGTGGCAGACTATGTATATTGCCACGGGTTTTGCTTAAGTTACCATATTAATGCATTAGATGCATGGTTTAAAAACTGCAATGTATTTTTTTTTTTTTAAATTATGTCCGCGTCCAATGTGGAGAAGTTTTCTACAAGAACTGCTTGTTACTCAATTGCTCAACCTCTCTTTATTCGAATAGAGTAGGGCTCATGTCGAACGATAGAACTAGTGTTACACTAGGGTTTTCCAGATGTCCCGATTAACCGGGACTGTCACCGATTTTGAGTCTCGTTTCCCGGTATCCCGAACAATACTCTCGGGACGCCCAAATTTCCCGGTTTACAACCCACGTTGATTATTTGGGAAAATTGGTAAATCTTGGGTTTTTAGATTCGAAAGTTTTGGAAGAGCTAAAAAAAAACGAGTCACGCTGATATTTTGGGGAAAACATCAATAAATTCCTGGGTTTTTGGATTCGAAAGTCTTGGAAGAGCTAAAAAAAAAAATGCGTCACGCTGATCGGCAAATCGGACGTCCCAGTTTGACTTGCAAGAAATCTGGCAACTCTAGTTAAACTAAACACTCATTACGCCCTAATTTTTCAGATCAGATATTAATATCAGAAATCATAGACATCCATGCAATAAAAATCCATAAATCAAAATCAATTTATAAAAACTGTCTGTACTGGGATTCAAATGTACTGGTGAGCGCCGTAACCCAACAACATTGACCACTAGACCACGGACCCGGTAACATATATGTTGGAAGATATTTTTGATGGAAAAACGATATTATAGAAATTAAATGACATTAATGCATAGACTGAATAAATGATAAAATTCTATATTGTTACTTTCGATGGATTCGGCAGTAACTTTGTGGAAGTTCATTTTAATATAAAATAAAATAACTTTTTTTACTAACAATATTTTTTCGGGAGAAGAACAAACAAATGATAACATTAAAAACTGGCGTAAAATCATTTATTTAGGAGACACTTGACAATCGAAGATAGCTAAATTGTTGTCAGAAAACATAGAACACGCGTTTTATACCGTTAATAATTTAGGTAAAATTTTATTAAACAGTAAAAATTGCGTAGAATCATTCTCACAGAGTGGTATCTATCGCCTCTCTTGTGGAGACTGCCAAGCTTCTTATGTAGGGCAGACAGATAGAAACTTTATTAGAATTGAAGAACATATAAGGTGTCTAAAAAGTAACAATTTTTCAGAGTTTGCCAATCATCTAATCGAAAACGAACATAATTTTAATCATAGCAGTAACGTAGAAATACTTCATCGAGTAAATAAAAAAGGCTTAAAAATGAATAGCTTAGAATTTTTAGAAATAAATAAAAGTATTAACAAAAGAGAAACATTAATTAATAATATTTTGAATAAAACACGTGGTTAGCCACTGTTAAATATATTTTCTAACGGTTTTACCCATCCCAATTGATGCAACTCATTAGTTAATCATTTGCATTACCATTATCCTTTGTTTGTTTTTCTATCTTCCCCTCCTTGCCTCCCATTTTTATTTGATTTTTATTATAATACTAGCTGGCCCGACGAACTTCGTACCGCCTCAGAATCAATAAATGTTGTGTTGGCTGAATTAAATTTAGTTTAAATGAATACTCAAAATGAATTAAGTTAAATAAATGTGCAAAATTCAAAATGAAAACTATTTTAATTACATTGAAATGATGTTATTCACGTGGCACAGTCGATATATTTAAAGGAATGCAGTAGACCAACGATTTGATTTTGAATTGTGAAGTTGAAATGATCCACATCTATGTTATTTGCTGCAAGAATTGCTCGTTCACTCAACCAATTATGATGTTTGTGATTAGCAATGATATTCAGGAACACTTTGTTGATTGTCCTTCGATGAGACAAAATTGCAAAAATTCGGCAGAAACGAAATCAATCCATTCGATTCGTCGACAGGAACACGGCCGTTACAGATAGTCAGCAAATGCTTGGAGAAATCTTTTTATAATTTTACGAAAGTTCATTCTAAATTTTCATATTTTTTATATTACGAAATGATATAAATTCTCATTATAACAAAGAACGCAACATTTTCCAAATCTTCAATATTATATTTATGAGATTATCTTTCATTAGAAAAAAAAAAATATTTTTTTGTTTAATGTTCCACACATACAAACAGTTATACAGTCAATCCTGTTTTTATGCGGTATATGGGTTCCACGAAATATCGCATAAAAAACTTGACTTCCATAGAAAAAGTGGGGTGCGTTACTTAAATTTTAAAATCCGCATAACTTTGAAACAGCGAGTTAAAATATACACTAAATCGCAAAGTATAAGAAAATTAGGGGAAAACCACGGCGTTAAAATATTAAAAAATAGTCACTGTATGACAATTCTATGTGTGTTTTAAAGCATGTGGTCACTCTTTTTCGGAAAAAATAGTATGCGCATCAATTTCATAAAACTATAGTTGTTTTCTAACAATGAAATTAGTGATCAGAGTTTGTTCAGATTTTCTTTTTCGATAATTAATTGGTTATGCAGTTTGTTATACCCATATATAATTTTTTTAAAGTTATCGTTAAAACTTGAATGCGCGATCAGAATATGAATCATTTAGAAAGAAATGATCTTCTAATTTAATGAAAAGTTGGAGACTTTCTTCATTTATTTTCGCAGTGAAGGAACTGGAATTTCTTTCAGTTCGTCATTATTTTCTGGTTTTTTGTCAATAATTAAATTTAAATTATTGACATCTTCGTCACTTATAGATTTATCTGTAAGTAATACGTCGATATAATTTTCGCTAAAGGTATCAAACCTTTCTTCGCCAAGTTCATGTGCTAAAGTAATCATTTCAGCTGATATTGCCGATGTTTCAATGGTTTCATCGACTGTAACACACCTAAGTAGGTGGACTTAATTCAGCGATGGCAGATGCAACATGATTTAAACAGTCCGAAATCGCATTTTTTTTCAAATGCCGGTTGTGTTTATGATTCTCTCTATTCTATCCAAAATACAACGATATATGCTTTCGATGTAATATTTAACATTTTTATATATCGTAAAATATTGTACATTTAAAAAAATTCATTTCTAAAAAACCACATTACTTCGAAATCGCATAAACAAACCGCATAAAAACAGGATTGACTGTATATGGGGATCAAAAATAAAATAATGATTTGATAGTATTCTATAACAATATAATATTCATGAAAAGTATACTGATTTTTTTTACGTACCTTCTGATTTTATGTACTTTCATTCGTCTTTTCATATTTCAGTATACATTTTAGCGACAGTGATGAACATGAGACATAAATTCCTAAAAGTTTTTTTTAAAATGGATATTAAAGATTTAGTTTCGAAATTCTGACACAGCCAAGTTCGTCGGAACATCTCTAATTCAAAGTATGAAACAAATGAATTTTGGAAATATCGCCATCTAGTGTATGAAATCAGCATACAACGACATTTTCATAACTTCAAGCTGTTCCTCATTTAAAAACTGTATGAAAATATTAATTTTACAATCAACGCCACCTAGTGTATTAACCGCAAACAGCATCAACGTCATGTTCCGCGTTCGATTTGGAAATTTCGAAAATACGAAATGTATGGAGAAATTTATTTTATTCATAATTTCTTTTCCGTGATATTTTTCTGATGTTTTAATGCTTATTCTGCTATTCTAGGCGCATACGAATTTAATAAAGCAAAGATCATTGAAATCCGTGCTCTAATTATCGAGATATACGTGGTGTAACTAACCCCACTTTGTTTTATATATATAGATATCAGAATAGTAAAATTAAAATCATTCGTACTTAAGCAAACATTTGCCAAAGTAGTTGTTTGAGGATGCCTCTGAAAGAGGCGAAACACGTGTCACATTTTGTAACACAATACGTGGAATAATCTAAGTTATTTTATTTTATATTCTATATTGTTGTTTTTACCAACAAAAATAATATATAAACGGTACCAATAGTATAATTTCAATATAATCCACTACAGCTGAAGAGGTAAAAATATGAAAAATATTTTTTCTTAAATTCTTGAAAAGTTTATAAAGTCTCAAATGGCACTTAAAGCACTCGAAGAGTGTTTCACTGATCTAATTTTATGTTTCGGATTGTACAATAATTATACATAGTGTTACGTAGTCTGTAATGTATATTTAACTTCACAAAAAATATTGTTGACAGATAAGCTTTTCATATCCATTTGTGTTTTTGATTTCGCTTATTTGATGCTTTAAAAAATACGATTTTTCGAAGTCATATTTGCAGTGGTTGTTTCCACATTATAATTTTTTGCTTGTAGGTCTGGAACAAAATCATTTAAAACCTGATGACATTGATTTTGTTATCTGCTCTCATGGACATTCTGATCACATTGGTAACAACAATTTATTTTTGAAAGCAAAGCATATTGTAGGATTTTCAATATCACATGAAAATATTTACTTTATCCATCCATTCGATACAGGTATGTATTTATTTTAGTTATTTCTCTAAAATGATACTGTCAAATAAGATGAATATAGAACAGTTTTACATTTGTAAAGACATTATTTTTGATTGGCTGTGACATCATTAACTCATCAAATGATACAAGATTTAAGGATACAATGAAATTGCTTCATATCTCTAGGGGTATATCTGTAATGGGGGTGAAATATTTCATGAGGCGAAAGGTATTAATATCTAAGCTTTAGTTGATTGACCTTTTGGTGAACTCATGTACTGGAGAAAATAAATACTCTTTTGTAATCGAATTTCATTGATTATTTGATAAATATATTAAAGTGAATATATCTTATTAAATTTATAATAGACTATTTTGCCTTAGATCGCTGATTTATCGTTAAGACTAAAAAGTCACAGAACCAACAAACTTTTCTATTAAAGAATAAATAAATATATTTTTAAATTGCTTAATACAAACTAAGAAGCTTATTTGCAGTTTGGCACTTAAATTTTAACTAACACCCTTCAAAATCGGGCACGTCAACTCTTTTTTCTTCTGGATTTTTTCCAACGAGTATTGAATATGACGCTGTAAAATGGGATGAAAGAACATTCCTGAGTACTTAAATATTTTCATGACAAAGTTTTTTCTATTCGCTGCAGTGGAGAGTATATATTTTTTTCACTTAAACACGCAAACACATGATTTTGTAATATGAATGAGTAATTTTAAGCAGCTGTGCCTACTCATTTAATGTCATGTCCCAATTCATTATTGCTTAAATGATTATTTTTGACACAAATAAAAAATTTACCCACCTTACTAAAAGGTCTGGCACAAACACGCCCATTTGTTGTTGTCACTTTATGCAGGTGAAAAAATTGATGGAAGTTATAGTATTAATGGAAAATTGAGCCTAATTTGTGTTCTGTGGAACCATATAGTGGCGAGAACCAACTATTGCCATAGGGTTTCACTCAAGTTTGTTTATCATTTCTGCGTCACTGCCAACTACATTTGGCCGCCCTAGGCAAACTTACATTTTTCCTCTCTAATTATAAAATTTCCTCAGGTGTAGTATTTTTACCACTACAGGTCGCCTGCAAGTAGCGCCGTCACTGCCCCCGACATCTCTTAAAATATGAATGTTTTCAGGAGTTCCTTATACTATTGATAAATATGTTGATGTTATACCTACTCCTGGACACACGCTGAGTGACATAACAGTTAAGGTAGTGTCCAAAAATAATGACGTGTATGCTGTGACAGGTTTGTAAAATACAGTATTTTTATAGTTATCACAAAGGATAATTGGCACTCAAAAATGCACACTGGCTAGATTCTGACTAATTTATATTGCTAAAGAAATGCATGTACTTCAGATACCCTTACTTTGATGATAACTAACTTAAACCTAGGTGCATGAAAATCAAATTGATCAATAGGTGTGTTTTAAGGTCAATGCTACTCTTTTTTAATTGTGTACATGGTTATATTTTTCGCTACAAAATAAAAAACTAAACCTTATAGCATTGTTATACCACTTGTGGTTGTGTCACCAACAGGGCTGTGGAGTTATGAAGAAATAAGACGATTGTGACTGTAGCTAAAAACATGCCTTTTTTAGGCTAAGCATGCAGTGGCGCCACTTTTGACCCTAGCAATTTGAATACACAATTTTTTTTAGAAAGATTCAAAGTTATTAGTTTTTTTCAAGCACGGCTTCATGACTCCGAATCCGACTACAGCCCTGGTTACTACGTGTGTCACGTATTTCTCCTTCATCAGTGGAATAAAAAAGTTATCAATTTTAATACTGTATTAAACAATGAATTTTCACAAAGCCGAATCCATTGATAAAAAATATTTGATTGAATTGACAATCGTTACAGATAGGTCCAACAGTAATGTATATAAATTATGAATTTTGTTTTAGGAGATTTATTTGAATGTGCAGAAGATATCAATAACCCCAGTCTATGGCAGGAAGCTGGTAGCGAATCACCAAATTTGCAAAGACGGCATAGATCAGCCATAGCAGATTCCTCCGACTGGATAATACCGGGTCATGGAAAACCATTTCAAAGTAATCCAGAAATAAAAAAATCTTTAAGGTCACAAATGTGTATTATAGATGACACACATCCAAATATTGAGAAAGAATGTGTTCAATTTTGAGATTTGATGAAATATTGTTATCTTTTTTAAAAAAAAAAATATGTTTTTTGATCTACTATCTTTTTATTTATGATAAAATATTATTCATGTTATTTTCTGCCATAGTTAAATAAATTATTGTAATATGTCTGTTATATTTTTGAAACAGTGGTGTACTTAAAAAAATTGGGAGTTTTCTATTGTCTGAGGATTTTAAAACTAAAATTTATTGATAGATTTGTTAGTAGTGCATTCATAGTCGATTGAGGGATTTGCTATATATGGTGATAGAATGATAGAACTAGAGGTGCGAATAAGTTTTAGCCACAATAAAGTGTATAAGTTTATACCCACCATGTTTGTATGCAAATGCATTGTAAAAAACAAAAACCAAGTGACCCAGATTCCAGACCAATCAGTACGATGAGATTGTGTTTCACAGATAGATCACCTCTGAGGCTTTTAAGCAGTCCTGATGTGTCTGTAGATTTGCACTGGGGGGGTCAATTCTTCCAAAGGACTATTCTTGTTACCCGATTAAATAAAAAAAAAGATCCAAACTTATTCATCAACTAAAAAAGAACATGGAAGGGAATTAATACAGAATTAAATAATTGTTATTTTTTTGTTGTGATATATTTCACACTTTTGTACCGATGTATAGAGATATAATTAGATAGAACACAATTAATATGAAAAACTTCTTGACTAATAAATTCAGCAGGCTGGGGCAAGAACCATTGAAGAATTCCAATCAATACCCTGGAACAAAAATGCAAAAATTATAAGGCGATAGACAATTCAGGAGGTAATTTTCAAATTTGGTTTACTCCACTTACTGAGAAAATGCGACATTTTCATTCATCGTTCTTTAAGGGTTTGTGTTAATTAGTAACATTCTTAAAAAATGTTTAAAAATTAAGAATTACAAATTGTGTGTAAAAATAAAAACTTTTGAACATAATAAATAAAAAAGAAAAAATTGACTAATTTCGTTTGTAACATCTGGATCTGACAAAAAATTAGAAGGTTGGAACCTGATTTCAAGGAATAATAAACATAATTAAGAGTAGTTGAAAATACAGTAAAACCTCCATTTATACGATCGTCGGGACCGTATAATTGGGGATAGTGTAATTGGGGGTGTGAATCTCATACAAAATTAGGGATTTGGACTTTTCCGCAGAAAATGCGAAACTAAGATTTCCCTTCATTTTTGCAAAAAAAAAAAAATATTGACGAAATATTTAGTTACTAAGTAATAAAATGCAAAGCATGAATTTGTGAATTCTTCAATGAAACTTGACGATTACCCAAATTATAAGTCACGCAGCTAGAGCTGAGTCGAAAAAAATACTTACACAGACGCATTGGTTGCAAATTGTCTCTTTGCTTAGGATAAAATAATTTTATTTTTCCTTTTTTGTTGAAACATAATTTCTTTTGAATTTTTTTTCCATTTTTTACTAACTTGTTTCCCTAAATATATTTTCTTATTAATATATTATTTTTCTAAATATATATATTTCTAAATATATTGTTTGAAAAAAAAATAGAAAATAAGTTTATTTTCTGTACACATAGTACACATAGTTACAGGAAAAAGTGCGTTTTGAAAAAAAAAATGCATTAAAATGACGAATTTAAAATACTTGTTATCATATGCCAAGTTTATGAAGTAGGACAATGATTTCAAAATAATTTATTGTATGATTTTTAATTGATTCAATCATAATATTATGCTTGCATTGTTCGCTATAGTTTTTTGCCTCTACTGAAAATTTTGATTTTTGGAAATAGTATGGTTTTACATTATAACCCCACAATTACTTACTTGAATTCACCGGGTTGGGTTAACCTCTGGTTGGCTGCCGAGGCAGGACTGGTCACTGGTATTGAATATAACAGGCTTTCTGGAATGATAAAACAATTCTTAGAAGTCATGCCATTTCAGCGAAAAATCTATCTATTACCACCACTATTAACTAACCAACTATTGTCATTGTTGTCGACAAAAATATAACTCATAAGAAATGTACAAAGTAAGTGAAGACAATTATGGCTGTGGAAGAAGCAATCGGGGTTCTTAACAGAGATACTGGCATTCTTGCTGAAGTAAAAATGAACTACAAATCATATTAATAAAGCTATACAAATAGTGTTATTAAAATATTAAGATAAATATGCTTCACAATAATTTATTATAAAGTAGCAGAGCAATATCTAATAAATAAAAGGTTCCATTTAGTCCTGTCAAATAATGCATCTATCAATCGGGTATTATTATTATAACGAATGAACGTCTTCATGGCGTAATATATTAGGTAATTGTAGAGTATAGCTCGTCATGGATTATTACGGCGAAAAAATTCACAAACAACGCCACGATTTAAAATTATTTTTTGAGGGCTTGATAATCGCGTTAAATCAGTGGCGGTTCCTGACCTAAAATCTTGGGTGGGCTAGAGAAAAGCATATTTCTACTCACCTTATACATTAATCTACAAGCAAATTAACAAATACTACGATACTACTGCAATGCATAAATTATTATATAATAAAATCAATGCTAATGTAACTAAGAAATAATAGAATAATAACACGGAATCCTTAAATTCGTCTCTTTCAAAGTGAAATAACAAGTACCTACTAAAAGCAATACAGAACTGTCACACTGAAAGTCAATACCAGAGATAACTGTCAATACCTGTCACTTTCATACAATACAACGATATTGGTTTTGTGTTTCAATGCATAAGTATGCGTAATAGGCTGAATCAGTTCAGCCCCCAACGATCAACAGAAGCTTGACAGATTGAAACACAATCCTTTGTGTTTGATGACGTTTCCGTACATACAAATACAACAAAAATCTAATCGTGCTTGATTGCGCCCAAGTGTAAAGAAATATTGTCTGTGGTTACGGGCTAAACATCGCTAGCCCTTGAGTGGTGTTGCCAGAGTGACGTGACGTTGCCTGTTCCCTGTGAAGTATTTATAGGGTTATTGTTTTTTTTTATGCCGGCTCAGTTTAAAATTGTTATACAAAACACAATCGAGAATATGATTGTAGGTAGACGTAACATTGTCTTATATTGACAGAGGAAAATTAAAACAAAGATATTGTATTCATTTGGGAAAGGTTAGTTACGCTTATAAATGTATTTATTTTGTTCAGCGGCCGAATTGCTGTTCATTTTTATTCAGCCATCTAAAGTTTTGGGTGAAAAATGCAGGTCGGGCTTAGCCCACCTAGCCCAGTACCTAGAACCGCCACTGCTACTCTCACTGGAAAAAGAGAGGTTGAGCAACTGAGTACGAAGCAGTTCTCGTAGAAATACTTCTGTTGAGATAAACTCCATTAGAAGTCCATATGCTCCACATTGGGAGCGGGCATGATTTAAAAAAAATATTTTTCACTTTCCTGAACAATTATAAAAGTGTGAATCGTAATGTTTTCGAAATACATGATTCATTTATAAGTCACTTAAATATATAATTATACCAAGTAACACGTTTGTTCAAATTGGAAAAATAGTTAGGAACTTACAATTTAAATAAGTACATGAAAGTCACCCATTTTCAAGATTTACCTTGTTCTTTTTTATTTAATTTCATTTTGTCAGGTCCATGGCGCAGCGGTCATCAGCATTATTTCAATCGATTTATCAATTTCCAGTCGAAGGCATGGGTGTTTGTGATGTCTAAAAATTCCCTTCCACCCTTCCAACCCTAAAGTAACCGGGTGTATGGAGTGCCATTAGTAAGCCACTAGTCCTATCCAACATTCCCTTTAAGCTGTGCGCGTGCGCAGCCGCGCAGCAGTTGAGAAGCCCCCGCGCACTACAAGACTTGTTCAATCAATATTTGATTGCTCCTCGCAGCCTTTGAAATATCCGCGCAGCTAACCCTTCGGCTTAGAGGGAACATTGGTCCTATCCTTATCTTTCTACTTTTACTTTTCTCTTTGAAAATGAGAGGTTGAGCAACTGAGTAACAAACGGTTATCTTAGAAAAAACTTCTGTTGAGGTACCTCCATGAGGAGACCATATGCTCTTTATTTAGAGTGGACATAGATAAATAAAACAAAACAATGAATGATCTTGAAACCATTTGAACCTTTTTTATCAGATTGCAGGATCAATTAACAAATCGGCGATAAGGATGTGTGTATTCATTTTAATTGTATTGACTAATTATATTTTTAATACAACCCAATTTTCATTTGGCGCCAATTTTTCAACAATTTTAAGACATTTTAAATCCAAAATTTGAGTTATTAAGTAATTATTAATAATTTTAAAAGTAATCACATTTTATAGATTGCTTGTTTTAAATGCTCAATGAGATAATACAGTAGAACCTCGATTATCCAGACTAATTGGGGATGAAGGTAGTCCGTATAAGGAAAAATCCGGATAATCGAAAAAAATCATAATTTACACGGAAAGACATGTACAATCAGTGTAAATAATTTTTATTTGTCTAGATCAGTGTCCGCCAAATTTTTTTATTTCGCGGCACACCAATGAATACGATTTTTTCCTCGACACACCAAATAAAAATGTTTTAAAAAAGAAAATGTACCTTTAAAAGGAAAATTTGTAGAGTTAACACTACTCTTTCAAGAATTTCGGAAAATTTGCCTGTGGCCGCCCTAAACTGTACTGTGGCTCCACATAATGCATTATATTTTTAATATATGGATTTTTTTCAATGCTATAATACTAAAGATGCTCAAAATATTTTTTTTTTCGAAAAATGCATGAAAATAAACATTCGTTTCTTTCGCACATACTTTGCAAAAATGCACCATAATCAAAAGGCTAATATTGCAATAGGTGATAATCTATTCTCACTTTGACTATTTCTAGTAAATGATTTTATTCTTTCCATTGTAGAAAATGATTTTTCTACTGAAGCACTTGCTAGTATGGTAAAGAATATTTTTTTTAATAAATTGACTACTTTTTAAAAATATCTTTGGTTTATTTTTAATAATCACATTATAAACACATTGGTTACGGGGCAAATATACCACAAGTACTTGATAAAAGTCCGGTCTTCTTTAAATCATCATAACTTTTACCCTAAGTAGTTGGAAATAGTTGTTCAAAATTTGTGAATACCCATCCTTTATTTATTATAGTATTAAAAAAAATATATATTATCCTTTTTTTTCATCATCACTTTGAGTTCTATTGCCGCGTGTTTTACGATATTGGAATTTTTGTTAAAAAAAAAAACACTTTAATGTGTGAAAACAACGTATTTACATTTCGGCAGATATTACTGTTGAAGCTTGCTGTGCAAATAGAGGTTGGTCCTGTGAAAAAGTTATAAATATGGTCATAAATAATAAATAAATAGGATAGCATCGACGAATCTGCCGAAACAACTTTTTTTTACTCAATCAATTGCGCCAACGTGTTATGGCATGGATTGTAAAATCAATAGCTCTCATTTTTAAATGAAAATAAGTTAAATAACTCACTGAGTAGTCTCACCCATACTAGGGGATTAATTTTTAATCAGTCAACAGCATGTAATTTAAAAAGAGCATTGCAGTAGTCATTGAAATTATTAAACCAATACATAAGTATGTTCATAAGCATCCAAATTATAGAGTTTGTATTGTTTCCACAGTTGACATATTCATGTAGCTTTTACAAGTTCATGGAATAGTTTGTTCTTATTATAAGAGAAAGAATATTGTTTGACATGTACTCCTACAACTGTTATTTCAAAATGTTATTAACAAATGTGATATCTGTCTATCTATATGTGACCCAAATTCCAGACCAGTCAGTACGATGAGATTGTGTTTCACAGACAGATCACCTTGAGGCTTTTAAGCAGTCCTGATGGGTCTGTAGATTTGCACTAGGTGCTTCCAAAGGTCTATTCTTGTTACCCGATGAAATAAAAAATATGATCTAAACTTATTCGTCAACTAAAACTTGACCATCTTTGATAAAATTTACCAGTTGTCAACATAAAACTAGCCATTTATTTAAATTACTGATTATTTTGCTTAAATACCAACCGTTTAAGTTTAAGTAACTAACCGTTTTATTTTATAATTGACCACATTCATACTGACCTGACCATTTTGATATACTACTGACAATTCATTTAATTTGCTGAACACACTGCGAAAATACAGGCCTATAAAAACGTTATTGATGGCAACGATATAGATTTCTTTATCCATAGACAATCCCAACCGATTCATAGATTTAAAATTTCAAACTTGTCCGTTTCGAGATTGTTTTGTTTGGTTCGAAGGCTTGGTTTTGAAATTTATCATATTTGTACGCATTTAAAATATATGAAGCGTTTTTATAACCCTGAAAACTACAATTCTATTCTTAGTTAATATTTACCCGCAATTACAGTGACATAACATCGTTCGAAGCATTTTCAATATTTCGCATGCAGTTTGACAGAAAAAGTTAAAAATGGTGCACACGAAAAAAGACTATAAAGTCTCATACTCTCCTCAGCGGAAGAAACCCAAAGTGGTTTTTAAATCATTGAGTAGTCTTGCCAACAAACCTTCATTGTCGGGATCAACCGAATCGACATCAGCCAACATCAAAGTAGCGGTTCGAGTGAGGCCGCCCAACGAGCGAGAGAATGGCGGAAATTTTAGGATGGTCGTTAAGCCGATCGATGGCCGGATGCTCATCTTTGATCCAAAAGAAGAAGACGAGCCGTTCTTCTACCAAGGTTCACAGCAACCCTCACACAATTACTTGAAAAGGGCGAATAAGGAAATGCAATTTATGTTTGATAATGTTTTCGACTCAGTTTGTTCAAACGAAGATATATTTAATGAAAGTACAAAATATTTGATAAATTCGTTAATGGACGGTTACAATTGTTCCGTCTTTGTTTACGGTGCTACTGGTGCTGGCAAAACGCATACAATGCTTGGTCGAGAGGAATGTCCTGGCATAACATATTTAACTATGCAGGAACTATTTGATTGCATGGACACTCACAGATCTGAGAGAGGTTTTGAAATATGTGTGTCATATTTGGAGGTTTGTATTTACTTTACCAAAAATATATTTTTGACTATCGTTTCTCTTTTTCCTGAAAGTGTTATTATCAGGGCTGTGGAGTCGTGTAAAAAAAGACGACTCTAACTCTAGCTTTAAAATAATTAACGACTCCGACTCCAAAGATTTTTTTCAATAATTTCATTTTAGCACATATATATGTTTACCATCACATCATCTTTAGTCAGCCAACCATGCAATGTTAACACTTTGGACTATTTTGTTTGAATACACATAATTAAATATATTTTTCAAAAAAAAATCGAGCCGCTCATATTTCACGGCTCTGACTCCGGCCAAAATACCGCGACTCCGACTCCACAGCCCTGGTTATTATTCATAATTTTTCACCATGTCCAAACATTTTCGCAGTTGGAAAAACAATATTTTTTGAGCGTCAAGGCATTTCAAAATGTTTCACTGAAATCATCACCTACGTTGATTGATGTATTTAATAAACAATACAAGGACTAGTGATATTTACTAAATAATGTACTTGTATAATATTATTCATCCACTGAGTAAATGTATGGAATTACAAAATTACAGAATTACAGAATTACATTAAGTGCATTTCTTTTACACAATAAAGTATCATGTAAGATGTTTAAAACAATTAAAATTGAATTATTCTCTAATATTTTAAAAATGTAATAAATTGGTTTGTGTTTTATTCAATCCCAGGTTTATAATGAAAATGTCCATGATCTTTTGAAGCCCTCTGGGCCACTAAACTTGAGAGACGATGGAAAATTTGGAGTCATTGTGGCTGGATTAACCAGTAAGAGTATCAATACAGCAAAAGAACTCCTCGACATGTTGGATCAGGGTAATAAAAACAGAACACAACACCCGACTGATGCTAATGCAGAAAGTTCACGAAGCCATGCTGTTTTTCAGGTAAATAATATTTATATTGACAATAATTTTTACAAATGCTATAAGGATGCTAATGCAATCTTTAACAAATTTATAAAACTTAAATTGTAGTAAAATTACTAAATGTAGTTATGTCGGTTAAAGACTATCTGGACGTTGAATATTATTTGACGTTTAATTCAATATGGGCGTCGTGTCAGTGCTGTCAACACATAAACATGTCACTCGTCAATTATTATTTTTAATTATTATCCATACCTTAAAAAATGTAATTCTCTTTGATTACCCTTAGAAATACAATAAAAAACACTGCCTGAGGAATGAAACGAATTCCGAAATACAAATTCGTCCACATAGTCAACATATTCGTCCACCTCCTTTTCCAAATTGGTATTTTTCTTTCCAGTTTTAAAAATTCTTTTG
Organism: Himalopsyche anomala; assembly: GCA_031772345.1. NCBI lineage: Eukaryota > Metazoa > Arthropoda > Insecta > Trichoptera > Rhyacophilidae > Himalopsyche > Himalopsyche anomala. The sequence continues at coordinate 11,378,559 of CM062822.1, read as the reverse complement.
CGTTGTACATATGTTTTGATTTGAAATGTGATAGTTTATGTAGAAGAAGAGTGAGGACTCCGGTTGTCTGGTATAGGTTATTTTACCAGACTACACGATGGAGGTTTGCGTGAGTCAAAATTTTACAAAATTACCTGGTCCGTGTCCGGAAGACTGGCCTGGGCCCAAGTTTAATACCACACTTGTTACCAGAACCCGACCCTGGTACTTATTAAAATCAAAACTCCCCAAATATTACGCTGCTCACCCCTGATAGGCTTTGCTTAAATTGTTATGTAAAAAAAGATAGAGTCAACACTATCACTACCGGTTTGCCTCTCCTGAACCACCAAGTGGCAGGCACATAACGCACATGTCTAGCTACATTTGACAAGCATTGAAAATTGTTCCTGTGATGTTTCCACCATTCCAATAATACACGTATCTCCATATTGGATTGATCAATTTCAAAATGAAGATATTTTTCAATTTCGTCTTCACCAATGAAAACATATTCAGCCTGCTGTAATGTTTTTAGATGACAGGCCTGACCTGTGTTCTTGAGATATTTTAGAATATCTTTAACTTCCGTTGTTAATTATACATGAGGTATGTTTTCTTCCATAAACTCTTTTTTAAATGTATTTCTTAACCTGGCACCTGCGAATGTCACAGCGTCTGTGATAGCATAAATTCAAGCCCAGACTGCGAGTGCCATCTGTGACGCGAAGTTTTAACTGACGATAATGTACAAAATCTTTGGCATACAGGACTGATTGTTTTATTAACATATCGCTGATTTGTCCTGTTACTGCTACCGACAGATCGAAAGGGTTTAAATTATCGATGTTTATAATATTAAGACCTAATTGTTTTAAGAACCTTAACCCGATCACTGCGAATGTCACAGCATCTGTGACGCGAAGTTTCAACTGACAATAATGTAAGAAATCTTTTACATACAGGTTTTACATTGTTTTATTAAAATATCACATACTTTGTCATGTTAGTGTTACCTCTTTACAGTTGTCAAAACAATTAGGTCTACGTATTATAAACATCGATTTTTCAAACCCTTTCGATCTATCATGTTCCGCATTTTGTTATGAAGCGGTTTGAAAGATGGCGGGCACATCTTGCACATGCGCAGCGCTCATCTATCATTATTGCGCACGCTCAATACCCACCTTATCGCCATTCACGAATGACTGCAGTGGGTATCATATTTAGCGTAAAAAAAAAAATTTTGCGATCTTTATTTTTATGTTTTTATGTTCTTGTATTATTTTTAAGTGAGACTAAAATTATAAACAAACTATTGTGTGCAAAAACATACGTCTGTTTTTGGAATCACCTGTGCTTTCATACAAATTTCAGTTAGAACCTTGTAGCACTGGCGGTTTGTTTTAATTTCAAATGGACAAGGTTCTAATAGAAGTTTAGGTATTTCTAATTAACTATGAAGAAATATTTTTAACAATAAAGTTATATCATGCCAGTACTGTCATTGATATATACAATCAAAAAGAAACTTGGAAACATTTACAATTTTCAAAATACAAGTATTCAAAATTTCAAATGCCCATGTCTTTTTTGGTGCAGCTGTCCAGCTGTGTAGCACTCGGCTCACGAAATGTCTAGACTGTTTTGTTTTGGGCTTTGGCTAAAACGGTCATAAATGTCTAGATATTAAATAATTTATGTGTTTCCTAAATATAAAAGCAAGTGATTAATGATATGCAATTTGAAGGTACGGAGCAGAGTTCCAATTTGTCAAACAATGGCAGCTAGTGTCAAAGATGATATCATAATATATTTGTATGATATGTTTTTGTTAAAGTGATAACATCAAAAATACCCTGCTTTATTGTTTTTTAGAATGTTGACATTAGAGGTCTGCACGGGCCAAAATTTTACAAAACTACCAGGTCCGAGCCCGAAAAACTCATGCCCGACCCGGCCCGGGCCTGAGTCTAATACCGCACTTGTTACCCGAACCCGACCCGAACCCTGAAACTCCTTATTTTAGCTCACCGAGGAATTTGGAATCCTCAATTTGCTATATTTTTTCCCAGATTATCTCCGAAAGTCCTTTTTTTTTTTTTAGCTCACAGAGGAATTTGAAATCCTCGATTTGCTATTCTTTTTCCCAGATTATCTCCGAAAGTCCTTTTTTTTTTTAGCTCACAGAGGAATTTGAAATCCTCGATTTGCTATATTTTTCCCCAGATTATATCCCAAATTCCAAAGCTCTGCCCGGCTCGAGTCCGACTCTCAATTGCGCTTACCCGCCTGAGCCCGGCCCATGGGCCGGGTCGGGTAAGTGCCCACAGGCCAGGCCCGGGCCCGTGCAGACCTCTATTTGACATGTTCATTATGGATTTGGCTTCAATATAAACCAAACCAATTATTTTTAAGTGATCTATTTATTACAATACAATGAAAGAAAATATTTCGAAAAATCTTGCCGCTTTCAAAAGGTCAAAGAGGTAGTAGTAATATGACAAATCAGGCTATTATTTAGTAAAACAGTCAGTCCTGTATGCAAAAGATTTCCTACATTATTGTCAATTGAAACTTTCCGTCACAGATGCTGTGACACTCGCTGTCACCGGCTTAATCTCCGAGTTAACTCTTATCTTATATTAATTTCGGTTTTGCGATCATCTGTGAATTCGTAAGTGAATAATACTTTACTCCCTCAAGTCAAGGAAGTGTATGATAAATGTTTATAATCATCAGTTCAACATGTCAGTTGATATACCATCATATCAATAAGCCATAATTCAATTAAATACTGAATGATTGGGATAAGCGATTTTTTTTATGTGTATGCTTTTGTTTCATATCTGGTGAAAAGCTTTAATTTGATTTTTCAGGTTTATGTGAAAATGAGGACTAAATCATCAGGTCAGGTGAAAATAGTTAAACTGTCAATGATTGATCTAGCAGGCAGTGAACGTGCGTCTGCTACCGGTTGCAAAGGAGATCGGTTCAAAGAGGGTGCCAACATCAACAGAAGCTTGCTTGCTCTCGGCAATTGCATCAATCAATTAGCTGACGGATCTAAGTTTATACCATATAGGTAATCTAGTTTTGATAATAATCAAGAACAACTTTCTTACTATTTATTTATCAAATTGTAGGCTAAATATTGATATTCAGACTAGAAAAAATTTAAATTTTTTGAAATTATAATTAACACCATTTCCAGTATGATAAAAATGTTTTTGATTGTTCAATAAGTCTGTCTGCTGACGGGTTAATGAAGATGGCTTCGGTTGCTGAACTCACTTCTAAATATGGCGCATTGCGAGATCAAAGTCCTGCCATAGATATTTCTATCCCTAATTTCTTTGCAACAGAAAGGTTAAGCAATTAAGTAACAAGCAGTTTTGGTAGAAAAAAACTTCTGTCAAAAATCCATTAGGTGTCCGTATGCTCCAAATTAGGAGCGGCCATAATTAAAATTCCACGGTTCTGAAAAAAGTGATTCCAGTTACTTTTCTTTATACATCAAACATGCACTATAAAATATGTCATTTTATAGTATAAATAAATAATATACTGCCCATTTCATAAAATAGAATGAGAGGATGATATTGTTGTGTGGTATATTAATATTCAATATGTTACTCTATGATTTCCAGAGATTCTAAGTTGACACGTCTTTTAAAAGACAGTATCGGAGGAAACTGTCGGACAGTAATGATTGCTAATATTGCTCCAACCAGTGCATCATATGAAGATACCTATAACACTCTTAAGTATGCAGCGAGGGCAAATAAAATACAATTAAGAATGAAGAAGAACATTGTAACCTGTGATAATCACATTTCTCAGTACATTCAAAGGGCTGAAGAATTGGCTGCTCGTGTTGCCCAATTAGAAAATGAATTAGCCGAGAGTAAAAAAAATCAGAATAACTCTCATGTTAATATTGGTGACACTGATCGTGTTGATCTGGTGACAATTCCAGAAGAATTTGGTAAGTATATTTATTGTATTACTCGTCTATGATTATATTGTCACTGTTCTGGAAGAAGTTGGTAAGTAATGGATTGATAGTTCTGAGAAAACATCAAATGAAAAATTTCAGCTTTTAGGATAAAGCCTCTAGCATCAATATTTTATGTTACATAGATAATTATGATATCGAAATATAGATGTATCAATGCCGATCTAATGCAAATAATATTTTTAAAATAATAACTTTTTTGGCAAACTGATATAATTAATACACCAACAATGTTATTCCGGATAAAAAAAATATATCAAAGAATCTCTTTGTATACTTAATCATCTTTGTCAGTTTTGTTAGTTACCAACTTCTGTCAGAAAGGTGACTAGATTTATTATTTGATTTCATAACATAAAAATATGTGTTTCTCATTATATTTGCAGACAAACTTACTATGGAATGGAGGAAAAAACTAGAATCCAAAAGGGGTACTCATCTGCAATTATTAAAGGAGTTAATGGATAGAAAATGTACCCAGCGTAAGTTGGCTGCTCGAGCACTGCGAAAACGTCGAGCTGCTGCCACAGTCGCTGCATTGTGCTGCGATGCCTCAGATAGTCAACTTGGAGAGGTATATTTTGTCTTTTTCTGAGTTTCTTCTCAATTTGATGTACAATACACAGTCATAGCGTGCATATGAAATCATGCAGATAGTTTGCATTGTGTTGATTTTTGTGCAAATTTAACATAAATGGTATTTGTGAAATACCTGCCCTGCTATCAGTAAATATTATCTTATCTAAAAGTAGAAATATCGTTTGTTTTGTAAATTTGTCTGACAAATTTTCGTGACAATAGTTTTTATTTTTGGTAGGGATTGATAATTTTAAACGGCAGATTTGGAAAATTATTTAAGATTTTGTCAATGCTTAGTTCACCCTTTCACTGGATTGAATTACTGTGACGTTGGTGGGCGGTAAAGAAATTTTACCATAAAAAGTATAAAAAAGTGGGCTTGGCAGGTATAAAGAGGTTCACAACCCCTGTATTAAACAAACAATGTCTATTCCAAATTTATACACAGCATTTTACCGTTCATGCCCGTTTGACATGCACAGCATGCCATACAAATATTTTGGAAAATCCTTTTGCAAGCAAAGGCTTAAGGAATAAATATATACGTTCGTTTATTATTATCCGTGTATGAGTGGTCAACAATGTTTGCTTTGATTGCGGTTCTCACGAGTTTTATAAATTTATTTTTTAATCAATTATGGATTTCTGTCCGAAGGCTTATGATGACTGTGTTAATTAAAGTTTTCTCTCAATTAGCTATAACCACTAGTCCTGTCATAGCAATATCTTTTCATCTTGCTCTCTTGAAACAAAGATGATGAAAAAAGGGTGTAGAGTGATTAGCTTAGAACTATCCTTATTCCTATCCTTATCCTTCAATCTTATCCCTACTCTAAAAAAAGAGTGGTTGAGCAGCTGTGTAACCAGCAGTTGTCGTAGAAAACTTCTGTTGAGAATCCATATATTACACATTTTACGTGGATAAGCTTACAAAATATTTATATTGTCCATTTGTGTTGCAGGCCTGTGTCAAAGATTCCGTTAGCCTTGAAATGTCTTCTAACACGCTGATTCGCCAAGGACAGGTTATGACCAATGACATGAATGCATTATCTAGACAGATTCAACTTTCAGAAATAGATCTCGGTGAATTTACAGAAGAAGCTTTAAAAATTTCACCAAGTCTAGAACCGTTAATATCTTCATTAAGTATTCAAAGCAATTTGATATTGAGTGAATATAAAGAAAAACATTTGGAAGCCATCGCAACTATGGAGTATAGTGAAATAAATAATATTCACGACTTCACTCAAATGATGTTGAAGATGCTCAAAAAATATTATCTTTTTCTCAAAGGTCAAGGGTTTGTCACTTCATCGATGATACAAGAATATAATAATCTTATGCTTAAAGCGAGAAACTCTCGAAGGGTGACTTGGGAAGATCAGCAGGAAAATGTTGATGGTGAAGATGATTTTTTAAAATTCATACTCCACTTGAATTCATCCGTATCAGAGATGCCTGATTTGCCAAATATCAGTATTCATGTGAACAATCCGGAAGACGAACCAAAGTTTTCTCCTTTTACTACTATGGTAAAACCTGTTGCCGTTTCACCTAAAAAAGAACACCCGCTAGTGTATCTGGATACAGAAGATGATTTGAATGCTACTCGTGTCATTGAATCTGACTTTACATCTGATTTGTTGCCGCTAGAAACTATTGCAAAGGCTGTCAACTCAATCACGCCTGTTTATATCGCTAAACCTATAAATCCGAATGATTTGAACTCAACGTTTGTTCTTTCGAATAAGAATGATGGAGAACCTTTACAAAAAAAACTAAAACCTTCAGTCACAGATACAAAGAGAGTGCTGTCGGAAAGGACAAATGTTTTATTTAATACAAATGCCAGTAAGTGTTTACTTATACACTTAAATTTATATATTGTTGCTAGTTAAGTTTATTGTATTGTGGTAACTAACATAAACATTACTCAAAGCATTTTTAATAAATTATTGTAATTATTCAAAAAGATTGCTAATCGAGTCATTAAATTGTTAAATAAAAACTGTAATGTTTTACTATTCACATAAATTATTGCATGCATTCAGAAATATTACTTACAGACATTATTAATTTCAAATATTCACACCTTTCTAGGAAAATATTTTTTAATATTATTATTTTCAAATAAAATTTCAGTTACTAAAGTTAAACCGCTTGCAACATCTGAAAAAATTGCACCATACAAAAAAATCAGTAAAGAAAATAAATCAGGCTTTGGATCATCTGTAAATCGGTTCAGATTTGGTGAGAAGGCATCAGCAACAATTAACAATGTACAAGGTAAATATTCTATAGGTCATTATGCATGTCCCATCCATTGTTTCGTTTAAAAATGAGAATTACATACCGCTATGAAATCAAGCATGTTGTGCAGTTTAGAAGCAATATGTTTACAATCCTCTTTATGGGCATGAACTAGTGCAGTGCTGTGGTGTTGGCACTATTATAATAATATGGTAGCTTCCCTTCAAACACACTTAGGGTCTGATATCAATCAATAGTATACATAAACAATTTCATTTTAACTAAATACCTACAGCTTAAAATTTATATGTTTAATATAAATCAAGGCATATGATTAAATGTTACCTTCAGAGGTTCCTCTGAATTGTTGTTGTATACCTTTATCAGTTACTAGAATGTGTCGTCTTTATTTTATTCCATAAGAATGATAAATATTTGTTTGAAAGAAAAACATTTTTTTTTGTAATTTATTATCAAAGGTTATCTATATTATGATTTTGATCAATATAAATTGTATTTTACCATTACAGTAGGGTGCAAAGCCGTGCGAGAGAAAGAGCGACGGGCGCTCACCTCTTCAGCTACACCGTATAGTCGCCCACCAATATCTCAATCGTCACGGCGTTGATTTATGAAATATATAATATTATCTATTTGACATAGGAACTATTGACAGCTTGAAAATTTTTTGATAATGACAACTCAAATTAATATTATGTATTAATTGTACCATACATAATTTTGTAATCAATAATTTATTGATTGCTTTTTTGATATAACTGAATTTTGACAAATAAGTAAAAGTTTAATAAAAAAATATTGGTTTATTGAAAAAATTCACAATTGCTATTGTATCTTATAGTGTGTTTTGATTATATAGCTTATTAAATTATTTTACCCATGTAACCATTTTGTTTTAATCGATAGGTAATAAAAATGATTGCAAAGTTAAATAATATTAGATTTGTTTTCCAAATTATGCAGTGGTATGCCAATTTTGATAATAATTGTGCAATTAAATGATTTAATATTAATGCTTGTTATCATTTTGGTCTGCAGATTTGAGTAATTATTCTAACCAACACTAAAACAGGATTGATAACTTTTTCTGTATATGGCTTCTAACAATTATTTGCTTATGCTAATTATTATGGATTTAAAATTAAAACAATTTGTTTAACCTCTATCTGCCTGCGCACTTTGGGCAGTAGTTCACTGCCCAAGTAGTTAATTTTGAAATTGGTCAGTCGCAAAAGTAACTATATCTAAATTGAAGTCATTACTTGTTTAATCTACTATCTATTAGTTGGTATATTGTCTTTGTAAATCAATGTAATCCCGTCACGAAACTCGCTGGTCCATTAAAGGTTAATACTTTTGTAATTGATTTAATATTGTTTATATCGATTTGAAATATTGGTTTATTGGTACAATATAGGAATTTACTTATATATTTGATAAAAATACTGTTCATCTGTAAGTTGTATTGTGTATATAAAATATTAATTTGCAATAAATCTATTTTTATATAATAATACTTTTTAATATTAAATTGTTTTATAAACATAATATGTCACAGTTTCTAATGCAGAAGTTACCAATTGTGATTTTTTAAGGTATAGATCAAGCATGGGCAACCTTTCCTGGGTCTGGGGCCAAATTATCATTGTCTCCGAGTCAAGGGCCAGACCAAATTATTAAACATAATAAAGTAATATTAAATTAAATAAAACACGTTGCTACTTCTTACATATTTTTTTTATTTATATAATGAACGACATAATATTAATATCATATACTGATTACAAAATTTAGTATGAAGATTGGCCTTTTACTTGAATGACGAAACTATCAGTTTTGGCGTTGGTATTGCTCAAGGATAATCACAGAAAAGCTTGATCATAAAGCAATATATTTAAAATGTATTTTCAAGTGGGCTGTAAATCATATATGGAATCACTCAAGGTGTTCAACATGATTGCCGCTTGACCAGTGAAACCATACAAGCTACATACAGTTGTCCCTTCTGCGCAGGCGTCGCGTTGAGTTTAGTTTGAAATTTCAAGAATCCTAGGCGAGATTATATCGAAAAGTGCTTTTTGTCGGGAATTTTGAAATGACGAAAAAAACCGGGAATAAGCCTGGAAAATAACATAACCCCTATACATTACTCCTTAACACCTTACTCACCGCATACACATATGACTGCGGCCAAAATAAATTTGATGTTTACTATTAGCTTTGAATATTTGTCGAGAGATGCTTAAGCAAAGACTCAGACTATGAAGTAGTGGTAAAAAATATATTAGTTTCATATTTTTTTAACAAATGTCAGCCATTTAAAAAAATCGTCGCTTTATGGTTGACGTAGATATTTTTTTTGCTTTATATATTTATGTAGGTGTTGATATTTATGGGGCAATATTCTAACACGCATAATGGGTTACATATGTGTCAATGCACTCGTAAGTTTTATATTTACGACCCATTACAGTGGTAGTGAACCATTTATGCAGATGTACATTTTTATCAGGATATCTTGACATTATTTTAATAAAAGGTGGTAAGGTTTATGGTTTCCGATCTATGAAAAAAGATTTCGAGTCTGGTATGTATTTTCAATATGGCATAAAAATTACATTGAAATACATTGACACATTCAAAAGTTACGGAAATTCTAATTGAACAATCAAAATTTGCTGATATTTTGCAAATATTGCCGGTATTTGGCGTACAATATTGTGAAATTCGTGCGGTTAGTAAAGTGTTAAATAAAACTTGTATTTAATAGCACTTTTTTTGGATCATAAACTCGATCCATTGTATAATGCTTAATGAACAAATGAAACCAAATTAAAATTGTAGATACTTAGTTTAATAAATTTTGAGAACATCTGATTTAAAAAAAACTAAGACATTAGATGAACATTTTCGATGGAGTTGGCAGTAACTTTATGGAAATTCATTTACCCTTTAACTTGATCTGTGCTTTGCGTTATTAATATGGCCGTGATTTTCTTACAAAAAATAAAACCTAATAAATATGTACTTTTTGGACATATAATAATAGTACATCGCAAACACTTACCATATAAATGCATGATGGGTCATTTCCCCCATCATTCATCAATAAACGTTTCAAAAACGGAAGTTAGCGTAGCCCTGCTAGCAACAAATTTGAACACAACAAAAAAACCTTTTTAAAATCCATGTATTATAGATTGCAAAGCAATATCTAGTTAAAGTATCACACTATGATTCCGAGAGATGTCACTATATGCATATTTTAAAATTATTAAATACGTTTCTTGTGGCGTTTAAACCATGTCTCAAGTACTGCGTGTAAACACGCACATTTTGTATGGCCAGCCCTACGAGCACAAAATTGTATGGCGTGTTAACACGTCCGTGGCAGAGAAGCAGTTAAATAATAGTCGGGTCAGTAGTAATTTGTTTAAAAAACCCAAAAAAAGGTGTGGGATCGAACTATCGATCATTCAGTTATCAACGAAACTGAGCTGAGCATATTCTTTGTTCTTTTTTCGAAAAAATATGAAAGTTACATGCTATATTTTAATAAATATGATTAAAAATTGTCCATTTTATCTAACTGTGATGTATCTCATTGGATATGTCGTAAAGCTCATACCCGGCCGACCCGAGCTCAATTCCGCCCGCCAATAAGTATTTTGTTAATATGAAATTAAGACCTACATTTATGAATAATGAAAAATATCTTTCGGAAGATTCTATTTTAAATTAATCTGGTCAAAACTCCAAACTTCTCGGATTTTGACAAACGGCACTGGAAAGAGCTAAAACACTTCTTTAACTATTCGTATTTCAATTAATTCAGAAATAATACTGTTCATGAATCTCGACGATTCTTCGCTAATGTGAATAACTACATAATCAAATAATCAATAATTCAATGTTTATTAAATCTTTATTATGAATAAAAAAAGGATTAACAAATTTTATAAAATTATTACAGAACAAGAAACAAAAACATAAGATTCTTCCAAAAATAGACCATGTTTAAGTTGAAGAAATTAAGAGCTATATACATAAATTATAATATTTACAATAATATTGAAAAGATTTTTTTCAAGCAACTTGTTGCATAGGTTTAAGGTCAGGAGATACATCAAATTCACATCCAGTCGTCATAATGATGTCTTCGACTGAAACTCCTTCGGCAGTTTCGATTAGCGTTAATCCTTTTTCACAGTCTACATCAAAAACAGCCTGAAAACAAGTAACATGTTCATAAATGAACTAAAACTAAGACGGTTTGACGGAATGGCAAATTATTTTAAAGGAGTTACAAGAAAACATTCATTGCTGTACAATTACTTTTTTGAGCATTTATACATTTCCTCTTACCCATCCGATTAACTCACTACTATTCCTGTCTTCACAAACATTCATGACGGGACCGTAGCGCAGTGGTCAATGTCGTTGGCTTCCGTAACGGATCTCACATGTTCGATTTTTTTAATCAACTTCTGTTCGAAGGCATGGATGCTTTTGATGTCTAAAAATTCCCTCCCACCCTTCCAATCCTGAAATAACGGAGCTTAGCAAGAGCGTCTAGCTAACCACTAGTCCTGTTCTAACCCTATCCTTTCTATCCATACTTTAGTAATGTACCATAGCAACTGAGTAACAAGCATTTCTCGTAGAAAACTTCTGTTGAGATATCTCCATTAGGAGGTCATATGCTCCACAATGGGAACGGACATAGATATATATTGAAAAAAAAAACCTCTAATTCTTATACCCTCACTCTTCACAAAAAGGAAAAGTAGAGTAACTGAGTAACAATCAGTTCCGGCAAAAAAATGCCTGCTAAGGTGATACATTAGGAATGTTTCATATTTGGAGTGAATATGAAATTATTTTATTGTACTGGTTTGGTGAATTAACCTTTTTTCAGAAATTTAGAATAAAAGGATATTGCTGAAGGTATTAAGCTATGTAGCAAAAGAAGTACAAATATGCTAAGCTATTTATGTATGTATTTTTTTGTGTACCTTTTCTGTAATGATAGTGTTGACACAACTTTTTCCAGTCAAAGGTAAATTGCATTGTGGTAAAATTTTATGAGAGCCATCTTTTGCAGTGTGCTCCATTGTAACGACAACTTTTGTTCCCGGTGCGGCTACTAAATCCATAGCGCCACCCATTCCTTTTACAAGCTTTCCCTGTAAACAATGTAATATAAAAATAATTGCTTTCTTATACTCAGCGGCAGCCCCCAGACGCAATTAAATTTGGAGGCCCTATTTTTCGGATGGCATAAAAATGACAGATAATTCCAAGTAAAATAATACAAATATATAATGCCTGAACAAAAAGAATATGGCTTATATTATATATTTTTGAGACCCCTAAGTTTTGGAGGCCCCTAAGTTTTGTTTGTATTCAAAAGAATCGTCATCATTATAATAAAAGATTTTTAATAAGGCTAGAATCTGAATGTTTTAGTTTAAAAAAGATATAGTCATTTTACGTAAAAAAAATGCAAACAATGTGTTAATGAAAAAATAAATATACTCACAGGAATCATCCAATTGGCTAGATCGCCATATTGCGATACTTCCATGGCTCCTAATATGGTCAGATTAATGTGTCCTCCACGAATCATGGCAAAGCTGTCATCAGAACCAAAAAATGAAGCCCCTACAGTGTAAAAAAATAAATAGTGAGTTTTTCTAGAATGTCTAAAAATTTCCCAATTTTGACTCTTATTACTAAAATTCCTTATTCTGTTTTATTCATTGTAGTGGTTGGTGAAATTCTGACAGCAATAAAATAACTTATAGGAGAAGAAAAAAACAGTAGGAGTTAGGAGGTGATCAATTGTAGAGATTATTAAAACCTTCAGCTATATAAGTTGACTTACCAGGAAGAGTTGTGACTGTTTCCTTTCCAGCATTGATGAGGTCTGGTTCTACATTTTCTTTTTTAGGAAAAGGTCCTAAGCCAAGAATTCCATTCTCAGATTGCAAAAATACTTCTACATCCGAAGGTATATAGTTACTGGCTAACATTGGCATTCCTGAAAATAATAAATAAACAATTATTAGTAGTTGATTTAACAGTGATCAAATATTGTAATTTAAAAAATACTTTCGCAAAGTGAGTATGCATTCAACATCAGTGTGAATAAAATGTGAAATATGAATCCATATTGATTTATTGATGCATTACTACTCATGATACTTTCCATTGGTCTCCCAATCTTGATAATAAAATTCACTGATTTCGTACAAATAACTTTTCTTGTAAATATAATATTGAAGTTTTAGTTATAATTACTTTTTATCTTATTATTTTTAACCCCAAAAAATTGTAGACTGTAGAAGTAGTTTGGAAAATGTAGAATTTTCGAATTTGACATATTCTAATCCCATAAAGAATTATTATTGAGGCTTAATATTAAGGCGACTCAGTAGGAATGCAAAACTTAAATTTGACCTACAGCATAAATATTGCACTGACTTAAATAGGTAACCACCACTATACGTATTTTTACAGTATCAAAACAAGCAAAACATTTTTACATTTCATTACAAAAATAACAATACCACCCAACACACAAATGGGTATTTAGACAGTAATGAGGTATTGGTACATGGTAGCAACAGTAAGCTATCGTATTTCATAAATTAACGGTTTGTGACGATAAACAAAACAAAGCATACAATACAAAATTCTCAAACTTTCTCTAATATATTGAAAGAATTATTTTTAATTTTGTATAACCTATTTTTATGATATTGATTTGATATGATTTTTTATGATATTGATGAATACAGTTTTGAAAAATAATTTTGTTGCATAAAAAAGATTAAAACATAAAAAAATATTGACATAATAAGATTAAAATAGAAAAGTATTGAGTAAAAGAATTATAAGTTGCAATTGATAGTTATTTTTGGTTCGCGTTTTAGTTCTGACAATTATTTAATCCGAAAATTATCTTAACTGACAATAATTAAAAAACTTCGATATTTTTAAATTATTGTAAGTTAAGTAATCGTTCTATCAAATCGATTGAACATTTCGCACAGTGACTTCTTTACGTTTTTTTATTAATAGCATCTAAAATGTATTGCGGATTCCATATTTCTATTGACCTTTTGAATCTAAGATCAAAAATCTCAGGATGATACATTGGTTCCAGAAAGTGGTGCGTAAAAAAGACTAATTTTCATATAATTTGAAAAATCGATTCCAAATCCGTATAACAAAGTACCAAAAATGGATGAAAAAACGTAACGGTGCCATCCAAAAAAAATCGCATAAAGAAAGGATTGGGTGTACATTTTACTAAATGTAAATATTTTTACTTCAAGATTCTATATAGTCTAACTCGATAAGGAAGAAACTAAATGAATATTAGACCAGATCAAAAGTAGTTATTCAAATAATTTATAGCGAATGCATAGATATATTCGTATTTTTTAATAAATGTTGAGAACTTTCTTTATTGCCAGCTTGCGTGTTCGACGATATGCAGGGCTGTGACATATTAAAATCTTACCTTTTTAAAAAAAAATTGTTTTTAATAATATTTTTTTTTTACTTTTAGATGACGAACTTTGTTTTTTTTAGAGAAAATCTTCCCCATCTGTAAGCAGCACATTACTTTTGAAATATAAAAATGATTCAAAACTACTAATGTGAAAAATCCTTTTATTCAACTACTGTTACTATTATATTGAATAGAATCTCTTTTTAAAAGCATTGCCAAATAATAATTTTAAAATACTTATCCATTAAGCTAAAGTAATACTGGTCTTTACAAGAATTGTTATTGAAAAAGACATTATTGTATTATAAATAATAATATTATTTGTCATCGCTTTGGACAACCCTAACCCCAACCGATATTTAACCGTTTTTTATGGTAGCGTAAACAATACATTGCTTTGATTCGTACCTCTAATATTCGTTGATCAGTGATTTAATAAAATTGAACAAAAAATTTGACACGTCCACTCTAGATCAAGCCCTATCTCATACTGAACTCAAAACTGAAAAATAGTAGGTAAGAAAAAGACATCCCCGAAAAATGGTTACCATTTATTGGTGTTATTATTATTATTTTTTTTTTTTGCTTTTAAATGTAAAAAATAAAGTCTTTTTTCACTCCAATTTTTTGTGGAAGTATTTATGATCCAATTATACTTTAAAAATCAGTCAGAAAAAGTGGGAGAAATGGTACATTTCAGATGGATGTACAATCATTATATTACATAAATTGGAAATTCTGCTCAATTCACTTTCTTAAACAAACCTTTATCTGCACTTCTTTCTAAGACATTAAACTTCGATATCTTACAATAAACTATAAAAATGACAAGACGTAATGCAGTTGAAAAATTCCGCGTCAACTGTTTGCTGTTTATTCTTGAAAATATGACTATTTTCATGAAAAACATGAAAAAAAAAATGCAGTAGTGTAAAAAAGCGTTTGGAAAATGTAAATATTGAAAAAAAAAAAATTTTAAGTGAACGGTTCACGAGATTTAGTCGATGGCAAACGATCAATTTACTCTATTTTCAGGCGCGGAGGAACTATATCCTCTTAATAATAATCGTTATAAAATATGGTTGAAAAAAATAATTTGATACTGTGGTTGGAGCTTTTTAGTGTTACCGTATAACGCCAATTAAGCACCGGTCTGTGAGTAATAACTTAAAATAAAAAAACTTTACAACCACTGGTGTCAAATATTTTTGACCAGAATGTCACCAGAAATGTTTTTCAACATAGAAAATTAATTTATATTTTTATTTAAGTGTGGCTTGTTCTGCTATTCATAGAATATCTATAAGCCGCTATTCAGAATCTAAGGTAAATATGTACCTAAAAAGTTCATTGTATAAATCACAGCCCATAGAACTTATCATATTTATATGTTATAAATAAATTTAAGATTTCGACTGAAGGCGATGGGTAGAATTTCAATATTGAATTTGAATCGTTCAAATTTTATAAAAAAATCTTGAAAAATAGAATCACTCACCAATCCCTAAATTCGCATACATTCCAGTTTTAAATTCTGCAGCTGCTCTTCTTGCAATTCTTTCCCTTATTTTCATAATAGGTGTTTCAACTTGGGTACTAGATTTTTCTTTGAAGATTGACATCTTTTCTATCCTTTTCTCGAAAGTTCCTGAAAGAGTTGAATGATTGCGATGAGAAATTTACTTTGATAATTTCACAAATTCTAAATTTACTGAAAAACAATTCCTTATATAATTTATTGAACTACCTTTAATGTGATGGCTCTAGATTTATTTGTTAGCTACACTATTAGAAGGGAATGATCTGTATTACCAAAATAGACTATATTGTTGGTGTTATGGAAAAAGTTATTGACTTTGTTAAAAGTTTTTTTTCAAAATTAAGCTCTGGTGATTTGAACTAACATGTTGCATATTTATGTATTGAAATACTCATTTACAACAATAAACTGGTAATAAATAGCTCAGGAAAAATGCAAAGTCATTAACTTTCCGATCGGTTCAAAGTATCGTAAGTAATGTAACTCATCATGTTACTTAGTGATTTTTTCCTTAACACAAAACCTGTCGTTGCAGTTATCATTTTTTAGTAAACAACTTATGCTTATGTTGATTGCATAATATAAACTTGGTAAATGTTTTAATACAATAATTTATCCTATTCAAAAAATATTCATTTGCATTATTTTCACTTTTATTTAATATGATCAGGACCGGTTTCACTCATGACAAGCATTATCAACACAGTAAAAGAGAATAATTTATCCATTTTTTGGCTGATTTAGGGAATATAAGATGTTTTGTGTGTATTATTGTAAATAGTATATTTGAGAATATTATACTATTGTTTCAAATATAATATTACATTTAAGTGAAAAACACATTTAGCATGTATTTAAAAGAAGATCTGTGTACTCGTGAAGCGTTATTGCCTGCAAGTTTTGAGAACAGTATTGCTCATCCAGATTATACACTGATTTAACAAACTGAGCATATTACGCATCAATATGTTTAGACGTTAATATCATTAAATAGAGAAATAGATTGCCAATCCTGTCGTTTCAAATGCCCACAAAAAAAAACAGAATGAGAGAATCACATGCAATTCATACCAATCTAAAAAATATTTTGCAATAAGTATGTTTACAATTTTTTTTAATACTTTTTTAAAAAGTAGCGTTAATTTAATGAATTGTCTACTCTTAGAAATGCGGTTTTTTTTTATTTTTCCATTAAATTGGGGCAATGTAGCTTATGCAAAAACTCATTAAATAATATTTTTTCCAAAATAATGTGTATGAAAAAAATCATTAAGTGCGAACATATTATTTTTTCTGTCAAAAAGCGTTAAAAATCCTACTTATCTTTTTCAACTTGTAATTTTCGTACAATAATTTGTGTTGCATCATAAAGATAAGATGTTTATTTTATTTGTGATTTTTAATTCAACAAACAACCTTTCGCGATTTTATCCAAAAAGGGTTTTATGGAGTTAATGACTTTTTCCACAACGACGATATTTCAATTTATATTTTATTGTTGATGTAATTTGTATATATTTTCTTACAAAAGTTTGAAGTTACAAACAGTTATTATATGATGAATTGATAATGATACAGGTAAAAGAGACTAAGAAGCTAGTGAATAAAATGTAATTAATTAAATTCAATACTGAATTAGTATTTTGATTACCTTTGACAAGCCTATGGACAAATATTCCTGGAATATGAATATTATCTGGATCTATATGATCCACAATTTCTTCTACTTCTGCAATGGTAATTTTTGCAGCTTTACACATTGCAGGATTAAAGTTTCTAGCACTCATTCGAAAAACTAAATTGCCATATGGATCTGCCTTCCAAGCTTTGACAAAGGCGTAATCACCAGTTATAGCCTCCTCCATTATATAATCTTTCCCGTTAAAGGACTGAGCCTGACGGGGCATACTTGCGATTGCCACCTACAAAAACAAAATTCATTATTTACATAATAATAAAGTAGATGGGAGTGAAAATCATTTAGCATTCCGCAGTCATGATCCTTTTTTATGTTCTTGATATAATCAGGATTCTATTCTATCATATTTTATTTATTGATTTGGCATTTACTTGGTAGAACTCCATTTTAATAGGGTAAAAATATCAAAGTATTTCAGTTCTACAGTTTTTTTATATATGGTATACGTTGATAGCTATTTCGGCTTTCGCCATCGTTAGAACTATGCTTTAAACGTAAATTTGCTCAGCTATATATACTGGCTAAGAAGAGATACACAATGCATCATATTATTCACTCTAACATACTAATTCAAATTCTAATTACAATATTGCACTTATTAAATGTGATTTTAGTGTTGCAAAGAACGATAAGCAGTCTGGGGTTTTTAAAAACATTAATTAGGATAATTTAAATAATAAATATCAGTTTAACATATATAAAAGTTTAAGTTATAACATATATAAAAAACTGTAGAACTGAAATACTTTGATATTTTTACCCTATTCTATTATATCATTTAGGTAGGACGGCAGCATGTTTAAGATTTAAGTGCTTTTGATAATTCATAAAGAATTAATTTAATATTTTTGATGCAACATCCCTGGATTTCTTGAATCAATGTTCTTTTCGAATAATTAAACTTCATTTCTTTGTATCCCTTTGGCTAAAGGTCTCAAACCCATACATGTGAAATGGTATTGCGATTATCTCCGAGATAATAAATTTTGTTCTTATTGACTGCCAGTTTAATAAGTGTGAAGAAAGTACATCCAAGACTATTGCATTAAGAAAAGTATTAAGCTGTAGAATAAGATTAGGTTTATAAATGTTTAACCTTTCCATCGCCAGCATACTTAATGGGTGTGCCGCCTTCATGAACTAAAGTACCGTAAGCAGTAGGTGTAAAAAATGCAGGGATGCCAGCTCCTCCTGCTCGAATTCTTTCAGCCAGTGTTCCTTGTGGTGTCAATTCCAACTGAAAAAAATATTAAATCTGATAAACATATTGTAAAAATTTTCACTACAAATGTGAAGCATGTGGACTCTTAATGAAGCTTATCTCGACAGAAATTGTTCTACTAGAACTCTTTGTTACCCTATTGCTAAAACTCTCTTTTTTCAGCCAGATAAAGGAAAGACTATGTCATGACTACCAATAAGCTTATCATTGTCAATGTGATCTGTTTTTTGAGATTGGATGAGTGAGAGAGAATTAAACACAAATTCATATTGGTTTTTCAATCGTTTCATCGATTTGTGTTCCAGGGATTAAGTGTTTTATATAGATCCAGATAATATGAAAACTATTCAAATTGAGATTCAAGCCCATGTACTCCGCAACCAAAAACAAAGATTTTGACCACTATGCTACAGGCTCGGCAATAAAAAAGTACAAGTTCTACAATGGATAATATCATAGAAAATTTAACCTGTTGTAGTATTCTTTTTGAAATATTTTCAGAAATGTAAATAGTAATAGTGAAAGAAAAAATATGGCAGGTAGTCACTTGTATGTAATGAAATTTGTCCATGTTTAAAAAAGTGCATCAATTCAAAAATATATCAAGTTGGTCAATTCAAAGATTACCTCCAATTCCCCACTCAAATACTGTCTTTCGAACTCAGCATTTTCTCCAACATAAGAAGCAATCATGCGCTTAATTTGTTTTTGTTTTAGCCATAATCCCAATCCGAATTTGTCAACACCTAGAAACAGAGAGTGCAATTAAATATTCCTATTCAGAACCTATTCAGAACAATATTTTCTTATTCGTTTACTTTGACCATTTTAAAAAATTGTTTCGGCAACATACAATAAATAACATTCAGAGTTGAAAGAAATATTCGACACCAGCCAATGCCTTCTGCTATAACCAGTGACGGATTAAACACTTAACCTGTTTTTCGAACTACTAAAACAGAATTCAAAATGTAATATGGGTTTTTAAAAATATATGCTGTATGAGGCCTATAACATGTAACAATCAGTAAACTTTATTCTCGTGAGCTGCTCTTCAACCTCATTCACAGAATCACCTGGATTCAAATCATACACTTCCGAGACATGGAACGACAATTTTAACAATTCCGGATTGCCACAGCCTGCATTCCAATTTAACCATCAACTGATGATGACAGACACGATGGTTCCTAAAGGCATTGCCTTCTTCTCACATTCAAATTCATGTAAATATAATAATAATCTTCACTTACATCTGTAATATAAAGACTAAGTATTTTATAACGTGGATATGCAACTAAAATAATAGTTATCATGTCATTATTTGGTTCCTTGTGATGTCGTGATGTCATGCTGTCAATTTTTGCAATTCGATATTTAAAGTACCTGCATTATTGGATACGACTGTCAAGTCAGCCGCACCATGTTGAAGCATAGCCCCGATAAGGTTTTCTGGGATCCCACACAAACCGAAACCGCCAACGAGTATTTTGGATCCACTCGTAACATCACTGATTGCTTCCAAGGCATTGTTATATATTTTACTACTCGGCTTAGTACTATAATTACATGACAGTATCTGTAAAAAACGATAAACATTACGTTTTTTAGAGATATCTAGTATATTTTATACTCATTCATAACAACATTCGGGTTTTTATTACAAAAATAAAAAAGGCGAACGATGAATGGAAAAAGATGAAAAATCATTATTAAGAAATAGTATGTACCTTAATAAGGTTGTCATAACATCTTTCGCGAAAACTATGCCGAATGAGGACTCGGCTAACTGTCACAGCTGTCATTGCTGCCATTTTAAGACCATAAGTTCAATATCTCGACCACAAACACAAACTTTTCTACTAGCAAAAAATCGTTCGAAAATAAATTCAAGGTTGCAAAATTTTTGTATCGTATCGTAGGTATGTTGTTCTTATAAGAACGAAAACATGATTATAAATGAGTAAATAATCAAGACTCCAAAAGATATATGTAAGGTCAGGGCCGTATCAATGCGTCAACGGAATGAAAAAATAATAATTAGGTATGTGTAAATGTATGCAAGTATGTTTAAACTGTGGCGAGATATTTCAAAAATCATAAACTTATGACGTATGTCAGAGTTTCCCAGACTATGTTCCGCGGAACACTGGTGTTCCACGAAACCTGAACAGGTGTTCCGCGAACATCTACAAAATTAAAAAACAACTCTTGGGCATGACATCCATTTTTCTTGACAATTTAACCATTAGACTCAACTGCAAGTGATTTTGAAAATTTAATTGATTTAATCAGTGATTCTTATTTGAAACAAAAATACGAAGATCAGCCATTAAATGATTCATTGGCGAGTTCGTCAGAAGAGGCCTCCAATGTGTCAACATAATAAATGATTGTTTTACTTCTGTTTTCTTCTAGGATTTTCTTATTGTGCTGCAACAAAATCAAAGGCCAGAAACAGGGTCGACAACATACCAAATATAAGAATTCAACTCACAATTATT